>BQKZ01005329.1:0-21252 GCA_036244855.1 Temnopleurus reevesii | reverse complement strand
GCAACTTTCTGGCAACGCCCCCTCAATTGAACTTCTGCAAGACAAATAAAAGCCTAGGTAATTTTCTTTTCTAAGAATCAATCATTGTGAATCTTCATTCATTGTGACTATTTTTTCCACAATTTTTTTTTCTCTCAAGGTATCATAGTTAGGCAGAGTTCTGTGTATTTGTTTTTTATTTGATACAATAAAAGTTATATATACAAATTTGTATAAAATTGCTCTTTCAAATACTGCTGTAAAATGATTTATGATGTCAATTGATCACTAAAATAAATGTGAATGTTGTACATGTATACAGTAATATCTGTTCATTCTGCCATAGCCTATTCATTTGAAGCTGTATCTAGCGAGTTTGTAATATCGTCTTGTAAATCCAATAGATTTAAAGTTGTATTTGCTAAAGTCAATATTACTTTTACCCATCATAAATCAAAATTTTGAGCATTTCAATAGAGGGGGGGGGGGAGTGGCACACAGTTTACAAGATTGTCATTGTTCACATCCAATGTTGGAGAACAGCAAATTATTAGGCTCGTAGTCTACGAATTTGGGAACACTAACTTTTGGAAGGGTCTCAAATCGATATTCCCGCCCCCCAATTGAAATTCAATATAATTGTCTCTTGAATTTTAGTCCCGAGATATCAATAAAATGGACACAAAGATATAAAAAGGTGGATACCTGTGAATCTGACATTTGCATGGAAATGTGAATAATAAACTGCTTTTGGATAGCGCTTATCAACTCTTTATGAAGAATTCCCCAAGTGCTCTACAATTGCAGCATTATTACCCTGGTTTAGCAATGCAGCTAATAGGTGCATAAGCTTTTTCAAGGAATAAATTCCCACCAGGTACCTATTCCCCTTCACCTGGGTTGAGTGCAGCAGTGTGGATGAATTTCTTGCTGAAGGAAATTAACACCATGGGTGGGATTCGAACATACAACCCTCTGATTGGAAGGCGAGGGTCAGAACCACTACACCATGGTGCCTCCACATAAAGAATGTAATTTCATGGGAGAGTTTCAGATTGGAGAAAAGATGAACATGAAGTAAAAAGAAAACTGGTCAAATATAACAAGAGTATCCGAGGTAAAAGATAAAATTTGTATGTATACAGTGGAAACGATCAACATGTTCATCAAAGCAAGGAGCACCCCCCCCCCCCCCCCGATTAACGCTCAGTTGCATGCATGTTTTTTTTTATGTCTGTTCCATGATATTACTTTGTGAGTTCATCTTCATACAAGTCTTCATTTGATTTATCATGAAAAGCATTCAATTTCTAAAATTCCACCCCCTCCCATGCCATGGGTTTTGTGTATACTTACAACTACACTGTAATAATTTTTTTGGTCTCAGATACCCTCTAAGGAAAAAGACTACCTTGTCGATAAGCTGTAACCTACACAAAGCCCCAGTGTGCCAATCCTTGCTCAAGATGTAGAATACTTGGAGTTTTATATTTGTCAAAAATTCATTTCTTCAGAGTTTAGCCACAGTGGATATTACATACAACCTGACAAATGCATAAGAATGCATCATATGCATCAATTGGCAATGTGTTTCAAATGCACATTAGCATGTTTGCATGCCTAAATTGTCAAATTGTAGGTAATCTCCAATGCACATACAGGTAGCCTGCTAGTGAATGGTGAAAAGGTCCTGCACCTGTGGGAAAGAGATAATTGTCTGCTTAATCCTTCATGGAGGATGGGGAGCTGTTTATTGTGTCAAGGTTCTGTGCACCTTTTCAGTGTTCATCNTAGTGAATGGTGAAAAGGTCCTGCACCTGTGGGAAAGAGATAATTGTCTGCTTAATCCTTCATGGAGGATGGGGAGCTGTTTATTGTGTCAAGGTTCTGTGCACCTTTTCAGTGTTCATCTTAAAATTCTATATTTTAATACTTTAGATTTATACAGTGCCTTATCCTGTCTAAAACGGCTCAAAGCAGTTCCAATATTATTTTAGGCACATACATAAATGTGTTGCTGTCTCCTCCTGGCCCCAAATCCCACCTGGGTAGAGTGCAGATTTGTGGGCAACTTTCTTGTTGAAGGAAATGATGCCCTGGATGGGATTCAGTCCTACGACCCTCTGGTTGAAACACTAGAACAACTTCATCAGTATTATAATGCCAAGAAAATGTACGTTGCACTGAATGGGGGTGTTTTCTGCAATTGGAAATGTCAAATATTACAGCAATACAGTAAAACAATTGGATGTTCTTCTAACTACATACATGGTACATACATGTAGAAGCACTCGTATTATGACATTTCTTCTTCAAATATTGGACAGCTGCATGTGGTTATATTACAGTTACATTGGTAATCTTTAGTCATTGAATGATTAAAGCCTAACAAATTGGCACAAGTTACAGATTGTAAACACAATCATTTTGATGATTAACACATTAATGCACCACAATGGTAATAATTTAGTGATCAAAAGAACTACATGTACATTTACTTGCTAACAAACCAAATTATTAAAAGGTATGGAATAACAGTGTCATAGACTGTCTGGGACAATTTTTTTCCATCTTTGTATTCCTGCTAGAGTTCTGCAAATAATATTTAACAGGTCCATTTATTTACCGCAATCACTCTACTGCGCTTGATTCGAGGTACCCTGGCTATAACTGCCGAGCAAGTCACTTAGTTTTATATGCTTCTATAGTTCACACAACAATTTGATTCTGTATTTCTCACATACGACCATAGATAGAGCTGCTAATATGGAAATTTCATTCTAAAGATGTTTCACATCAATGCAAATTACATAAGAATTTAGAATGGCTGACTTGGATGTTCTTGAACTTTTTCCACATGAAAACAATTTTGGTTCAGCTGTTGAGCTGTCACATTCCAAATGAATGAATAGTCCAGAGGTTTGGTAGGTGTGTATGGACATACAATAACATTACATGCTGTTCATATGTTTCATAATCTATTCAATTCTCTCTAAATGAACGCATAATACCTGTCCCTTGACTTAATTCAGAAGACGTTGCAATGAGTGTTGACCGTTATTTTACTAGCACAGTGAATTGTTCGAATCTTAGGATAAAATAATGGAATTGATGGATAATTATCATGACAAACCTTTCTCTGTGCAAGCCACAAAAAACCCGGAATATCACTTTGGTAATGATTACAACATCTTAAAACTACCAATTTAAAATACAAGAGATCATGACTCTAGCCAAACTCACATAGGGTTTTTCATAACTGAAATAAAAATTTATTACATGGTTATTCATAAAAACATACTGTTCAGCAAAAAAAAAATCACAAAGCAAGCAAACCTGATGCGAACTGAAATACGTATACAGGACCTTTGGCTATACAAAGAATAGGTAACTGTGCCAAAGTCAAATCTCCTGGGACAACAAAATCTGTAAATAACACATTTTATAAGATCCCCCCCCCCCGAAAAATCACATTGACCTCAGCAAATTCAACTTGGGCAGAGCTAACTGCAAATCTAACGTGTTACAGCTCATAATTACATGTACCTATAGATAAATATATTTTTCCTTATATAACACATCAGGCATTTCTGATATTCAAATCAACCAGACAGGGCGCTACAAACCCACTTGCCTTCATGCCCGGGGCAACAAAATGAAGCTGTCGGGCAATTATATAAAACTGTCACTTGCCCATAAGGGCAAGTAGCAGCTTTTTCTAGTTTTCATCTACATGTACAAATTTGCATAGGCCATCAATTTGGGGCAAAGGAAATTTTGTTCTGGCAAGTGATTTGAAAACTTGGTTGCCCAACTGGGCAACTGGTGAAAAAAATTCTTGTAGCACCCTGCCCAGAGAAAGTTGCATATTGTTTGATATATTCAGATAACTCTTCCTAAGTCGAATCTGTTGGGACCACAGAAATCTGTTCGTCTTATGAGAATTTTGATTTAGGAGAGTCTTATAACACTCATTTTGTATCATTTGTTCCAGAAAATCATATCAACTTAGTCAGAGTTGACTGTATAATCTTATTTTGCGCATATATATTTGCCTCCAAATAGCTAAAGAAATGGTGAATTGCTTTAGCTACTGACAAAGCAACTACCATTAAATGCTTTAGTTTAAATTAAAATTCTTACAATGAACTAAGTAATGAAATACATGTAATTCAAATGCAATAAGACAATTGCTTTCAAGAGCCTTACTCTGTCTTACATTAATGGTTTGGAGAATACCACAAGGTATTGCATTTACTTCAAGTAGAAATGTAGATGTAGGTGATTCCTTCCAAAATGTATTTGAGTACACCATAACAAAATGGTTTGTAATTAATTGCTTATGAAAATGGCCAATTCGAATCTTCACTGCATGTAAATTTTGTTCAATGGCCCGAGCAGTTATCAATAAGAATTGCTCGGTCAATTTAGTGATTAATTGCACACTTTTCTGTAACCGTCCTGTAATTGTTAATACAGTGGAACCTCATTATAAAGAGGTCCGATATAGTGAGATATCTGTTATAACAAGGTGATTTTATTGGTCCCAAGGACCTTGTTACGAAGAGGTTTCACTGTATTACCAAGAACTAAATTCTTATAGGGGTTCATCTATCATTGACAATCTGTGCAATGCAGACCTGATATAACCAATTCATTGATGACATTTCTTAAGCCCCAGTCATACAGAAGCCTGTAAACAACATGATTGAACATGACTTTTTGTTAAATTTACAGCTAACTGCCTCCGAAGAAAGGATTGAGTCGAATTGTGTGCTTTTATATATGTGACTGGGGCCTTAGAATTTGTATTTGTGAATTTATTCACGATACTTTAAAATCTATTTTTCTTCATGACTTCTTCCATATGTGTTGCAATTCCATTTCCTTCATGAAATGATGTTCATGGAACACTATCAAACTAAAAAAATGGTGAGCAGATAGGCTTGGACCAATCTTCAACAAGCATGACTCATCAAGAGATCAATTCTACCAGGTCTAGCGAATTGTTAACAAAGGAGTAGTCGATCTGATGACTGAACGTTATCTTAGTGTTAAGTAGGACCCATGTTTCTTGAAGCTTCGTTCAGTGTCACTGTCTCCACTTTCTCTCATACCTGCATAGGAGAAAATAAAGAGAACAAAAGTAAAAAAAAAATAGTGTGAATGCATAAATACAGGCTTCTAAAAAAAAAGATTGTAGAAATTAAGCAGATTTTTTAAGTTTTTTTTTTTCAACTGAGCATATTGAATGGCCAGGACATTAACTATTCACAGCCAGTTCAAGTCAACTTTCAGCTGGCAGCCTGCAGTCATGAATAATTCCTGTGGGTACTTAAAAATTGCTAATATTGTTGGCTGCTGATGTGCTACAGATTTCATGGGGGCCCCCCCCCCCCCCTTAAACTGGGAACTCTGCCATCATTTAAGTCAAATCTCTGAGGGCCATGTTAACATGATTTGTTCTAAAAATACCATTACTTGGGCAATCACTTAAATCACACAGGTTTTCTTCTGCAGAGTTGACTGTAAAGATATACTCTGTCGAGGTAGAATATCTTAAAGACCTTTTAACTCGGTTCGGCATAGGAGAATTGTAGCGTATAGGTTTGATATGCATTGTTCCAAATAATTACATTGACATTGAACATACGCGATTATTCAGAGTTGACTGTATCATAATTTTCTTAATTCTTGCAAATAATATCTTGCAATGGTTGCAATGTCTCTCTACCGCCCCTTTCAAAAATGTGAAAATCAATCTAAATTTGATTTAAATCATTGAATACTAGCCTTTAAGATTGTTCATATTTAGGTGGTTATTCTAGAACACACCAGTGAGTGCAATGTTTACATTGTGTGAAATCACTTACCATATAGTCCATACTATTCAAAAGACATGTAAAACAGTATGCTGACAATTCACTATGCAGTTTTTTAATGAATGATACAATTTCTTGCACTTATGGGTGCTACTTCCCAAAGACATTTAGAATCTCGATCGAGTTGTGGAATCTTAAACTAACCACACACTTTATACAGCAATGCGTACTGCACAGATACACGTAATCTTGCAATGGCAAAAAATCACACAAACAAAGCAGTCAGTTTTGGGGTCACTCACCCAGCCTTCGCGCACGCATGACTTTCGCACGGCATAGTGCATGTACTAAACCGTAAATATCTAATATCATGAACAAATAATAACGATCTTGAGATTTCCCTTCACATTGACTTGTCCACTGCCACAGAATACATGTACCCGTACATGTACCGTACGTGCAAATTGTAGACTTCTGTCGCTGTACAACCAATGATATTTTCGATATTTGCACACACAGTGAATGCACGTCCGTCCGCTAAGTCTAATCTGAATGGTATAGAAAACAGTTAAATCCTCCTTCAGTTTCCATCTATGAGACAAAGAATGAAATCTGCTTTGTAAAATTATTGTGTGAGAACAGTATGGCAAAAATGTTTGCGTTTTATAAGTCGTTCACCGTATATCTTACCAATTTTGTCATGTTTAGATCCCAAAATGGCAACGCCCAGCAAACGTACTGCATGCTACGCCGATTGCTGGCTAAATTAAACTGGCGTTTCATTTTCAAAACAATGCGCGATACGTCATAGCGTCAGGTTTTTGCTCCTCAACCACAAAACGAAATCGCCGATCAAGCAAATACTGAGCTACATTCTATGAAACATATTGTTAATTGTTACACCTATATGGTCGATAAATAGGAATATTATTATAGATCAACAGAACTTAGTGCAGGAAACGCAAGACAGCGTCCGGACTTTGTCCATATTTCGGCGGAACTACACCAATACATTGCGTGTGTGTGATACGTCCTGACCAATCCACATCTTTGAAAATGTCGGCTTGTGCTCGAAGAGAGGTTTGCACGGAAGTTCGAAGTTGCCGTGCTAATTTCTCCGCCATACCGTTTCCCACCTGATTTTCACGCTGCCATTTTGGAAGTTAAAGAGTGCCGGATGACTTTTCATCAATTTGCTGATCGGTTACCTCATGGTGGATTATTTATTACCACATCAACTTCTTGATTTCGCCACGTGTGGAAGTCATTTTCCATTGATTGATCACGTGAGTCTCGTGCGCTGCAAGCAGGGATCCTTGACTTCAACAACAGGCATTGCATACCGGTACTGTACATACAAGTAAATGCACGCACAGTACATGTGTAGTTTCAATCAGGGAGGTGTCCATGCATGTTCTGGAATAGTCAACCCTTATGAAAGGCCAAACCACGTGACATCCCCGGTACTCAAAGACGTTTACAGATGCATTTAGAACGATGACTAATGATAAATAGGCTATTTTCGAAGTTACATAGGCCTACACCCCGCTGCACGTGGACTGATGGAAGCTCGCCTAGTCTTCTGTGCCAATTTACTTATCACACTAGCCTACATCACATTTCATTGAAGAGTTCAGTTGGCCACAATTTGACACATTTAGTTTTCCCGGTCTATAAGCCAGCGCATCAACTACAGCTGGATAGACCTGCAAATTCTAATAGTGGAGTTAGTGAACAAGATTTGCCAGCATCCAGATGAGGAATTGATAAATAAAGATGGCGGTTTCTTCCTATAATTCTCTCAGTCGCGCTGGCTTGACGTTTGAGTATCTACACACGAACTCGTGAGTGAATAGCCAGTAGCCATATTATAAGGATAAACCACTTGTTGTGTTTGGAGTCTTATTCATTCGAGAAGAGGCCACTATTAGTAATTCATGCTGTCGCCTACTTTTGTTTTGATTTTACACTGTAGATTATGCTGAAGCTGACCTTTTCCAACTCAATTTATTCCTTATGTACAGTATGGCACATGTGCGATGCCATGGGTAAAATGCACTTTTGATCAGACACCCGTTCAATGAAATAATACTCATGCTCGCCTCATATGGACTTTTGTTCGCTCCTTCAGTTCATGAAGACAAGCAACAAAAGATATAGGAAGTCTGCATGTGTATGTTATTGAATGGAACGTATTTAAAGGTATATACCTTATAGCTTTGGTATATTGCCACATAAATCCTGCCATCAAATAACAGTTACGATATGGTGCTAGATGTATTGAATATATTACATGTATACATAGAAGGGAATTTGTTGATTCGATTTTGTCAAATGTCTTATGGATGTCACTTTTTGTGAAGTCTGTACATGTATCACATAAGCATCTTTTTCTTCTTGAGTTCTTCCAAGCTTGAGAGCTGTACACGGATAGGATGTACTGGTAGGCCTACATGTAGTTTGGGTAGAACAACTACAAATCCAAGGTGCAGGAACATTAGAGTAAGGTCAAAGGGTTAGTACTTGGTTTCAAAGCCCCTTACAACGGGAAGAATTTTTCTTGAACCCCATCCGTTTTGACAGCTAAGATACCTTTCCGACCATTGCGCCTTTATGGCGGGGTTAGGTCAGAGATCATCAGCGAGTATCGCAAAATCGTTAATGTGTCAGGAAATCTCATAACCCTCCTTGGACACTGTTGGCAGGGCACGTACCTGCTCTTAAAGGGGTCTTCACCCTGACATTGATGTGTTAATTGTCAGTAAAGGGAGAAAAATGAGAGAAAAATAATTGAGCAAAATCGGATAATCTGTTCCAAAGTCATGAATCTTCAAAGTTTGCATTTCCCCCACCAATAATGGGCACCCTTAGATTTGAAACTTTTTCATAATTTGTGATATCATACAGTACACGGAGAACTCTTCATTAACTTTTCTAGTTTACCGTAAGTTGCCAACTCAAGGAGCCCATTAGGGGTGTAAATCAAAACTATGAAAACTCAAAGCTTTTGAATGGATCATCCGAATTTGCTCAAATTTTTCGCAGTTTGAGCTTTGAATTTTCTCCATAAAATGACAGTACATTAATCTCTGGGTTAATTCCCTTTAAAAGTATCCGGTCGCTGTCAGGAAATGGATGGAATGTCAACGGGAAAACCTTGAGGGCGGGGCGTGAGGAAGGCTGGGGTATATTTCAACGGGATATTTCATTTTGCAAACCGTAGCGAAGGGCTATAGCCTGGAAGACTGTATCACAGGATCCCGTTGACGTACTCCAGGCAATGCCACTAGATATTTTGGAAGCTGATGTGAAGCTAGAGAGACTTCTTTAGCTAATACAGGCGGTCAATTGAGGGTTTGGGGGGGGGGGGGGTAGGTATTATGAAAGCAGTGTAATTTGTTGACAATTTTGATCCTGACACCTGTCACGTAATATCAAAGACTAAGAGTCCTTTAAATTTCGTCTGTTGTGAGGAACATAAACTGTATGCAATATAGTGACTAATTTTTGCGGTCCCTGGTTAAAACAGGGTCCACACAACGTTGGGGTGAGAGCTACAGGGGCTGCCAGCACCAGCCCTTTCTGAGTTTCAGCAAAATAATAGGTGAAAACATGTGGCAGTGCAGCAAAGAAGGTTCAACTGTTTCATAAATCTCTTCAATGATAACTTGGGAGTATGGTTTATTTAATACCTTGATGCAATAAATAAATAAGTAGGATGGCACATGGGAAGGGGATGTGGACGCAATCCCCTCTCCCCACCCCCTCCTACCCCCACCACTGTGAAAATTGAAAAGAGTCGTCTGCTCCAGAAAAAGAAAACATTCTCTAATGAATCATTGGACAATTATAACTCACCAAATTCATACATGTATATATATATATTTTTTTTTTTACAAATAGTCCTGTTGCTACCATTTATCCTGAAATAAAGGGAACATCAAATGTCAGAGCCAGCATGAAGAAATCACTGAATATTTGACAGCATTAACTTCAATGACAGCATGATCATCAGAAAGCATGAGTTGTTTCAGACCTGGCATCGGGCCAATTCGTCACGATGAGACCAAAAAAAGTTAATCTTTAGAATTATGCCATTTTTGTGAAGGGAGGGTCAACTTGTCTAAAGTTGGGTCATGTTATTTTCCCAATCACTGATGCCTTTTATGGTTGAAAAGTGTTGGGCAGAAAGATAGGCCAATCGTCACGATACTGCTGAACTTTAAGTACACTACAGTCAGTCTTCTGCTGATTATATTACTTTTCATGTCTGCTATAAAACTTTTTTTGTTTTGATCATTCATTGATTTTTCTCATCGATGCTTTTACCATTTGAGTTAAATGCTGACTTATAATGGTGAAGATGATTATGCATATCATGTCGAAATGAAATCGTTTTCGGGACTTTCTTCTCTTTTTCAGAACAACTCATGAGTTTTTATTTGGAGCACTTGCTGAACTCCTTGACAATGCCAGGTAAAAGTTTAATGTTTTTGCAACCGCAAATCTGCAGGTTTGCAGTTATCAAGATTTAATACATGTATAAGACGTACATCAAATGAGTTGCTGCATAAGGAAGTGTGATATCATTCACATGATGGATCATGGTACATGTATTCCCGGTTTAGTTTTCAGAGCAACATTAGATTCGTTATTCGCGAAAATAATTGACCGTACATGGGTTGCTAAACAAAAATTATGCAAATGAAAGTACATTTGCCACTTGGCTCATTTATGTCTTCGTGCAAGTTGAACCTTAATACTTCTTGCATCCCCAAAACAGGGATTGCTATTTTTGCTATAAATATGCAACCATATCTCATCTATGAATGTTCATGACCAATCAAGCTATATGATTGGTCAATGAGGGCAAACATGCGTACAGATACATGTATTTTGTAGACTTAGACTTATGAAACATGATTACAGATACGTAGACTTAGACTTATGGACTGTATAGTAGACATGTAGTGTGTCTTCATCAGCCTACTTTGTTCCCTAAACTAAATAAGCCAATTTGCTGAGATAAATTTTAATTTTTTTTCATGTTGTTGTATGATAAGCTTTACTGAGCACACGTTCATTTACTCATACGAAATATTCCTTTTCTCAATCCAGGGACGCGAACGCAAGCCGTATGGATGTATACACAGGTAATTATGACAAATGTATAATCCAAAGCATTCCGAGTTAATTCATGAAAAACTATTCATCAGACGCCTAGCCAGGGGAAGGCCGAGAGGGCAGCCCATCCCCACCTTTTCCCCGTAAAAATGGGGGAAAGAGCTTCCAAAAGTGGGGGACAGAAAGAGCCACCACTCCACCCCACCACCACAAACTAATAAGAATGAGCACCTTTAATAAGCAGACCAAGTCATTGTACACCTGTTACTATCATGTGAGATCTCAATGAAATTATAAATGAATGAATCTTGCACAGGAAGCATTTGTAAATGTACAGTGATGCGATTAACATTGAACTACTTGTACCTATTTATCCGATTTCATACATCAATTTAATCCATTAAAATCCTTAATTTATCATTATGACAGATAAATACGTAACATATTTGTACTAACAAATGATATGTCTTTGGATGGGGGAAAGAACAGTCGTTTTGTTGATGTTAAACAATTTGGTAATGAATCTTCGAAATATGTGTTCTGCACCCCTACAGTCCACTAAAATTTACATGTGCTGATGTTTTTGTGGGGTTTGTTTGGGTACTTTTCTTCAGTAGGAACCAGGTAACGTCGTACGTTCCCTACTAATAAAACAACTAAGTACATGTACATGTATAGCAGAATGCCCTAATTGTAGTCCAGTTTGCATGCGTCAGTTGTCGCTATGTAATGCCTCGAATGAGCTTTCAGGTTGCCAAGAATAGCCATGCATTGAAAGTGTTAGACATTCAGGTACACTGTTTTAGCAAGAGTTCTACTGTGTATTACTTGTAAACCTCGTTGCCTGATATACATCTATGATACTGTACCTGGAGATTTAATTCTCACAGAGGTAAGCGAAGGTGTACACAAATATAGCAAGATACCATTAAATTTAGATACATGTATTTGAGAGCAGCCAATCTCTTCAAAACAACAATGGAGGACAATCAAAGCTCTATTTTATTTTCGCACTGTAACAGTTACCACCCCATCCTAAGTTGAAAAATACATGAAAATTGGATATTTAGAGCATTTAATCTCTTTAAAACAGTTCTATCTAGGACAAAGAATAAAGCTGTGTACTTTTCGCCCTGGATTTAATTGTCAAAACTATTCAGTTGTTAACAATTTAGAATGCAAACTACATAAAATGCAATCTACATGCATTTGTATTGTTTGGTAGGACAATGATTGTAGCTTGTGTGCCCTAGTTTCGATACAAGGAAAGCAGCTGGTATTCATTCACTTAATTGAAATGCGATTATTTGTTAGCATGTGAGCAAATATTTTCTTACGAACATTTGATGATCAACTGATCTGCCTACTGTATTCGTTATTCACGTTTATAGAATATGGCACATGGTTTTTGCGGTCCAGTGTTAGCAATCAAATCCTTACCCTGTAGCAATGTTTAATGGGAATTACTACCAATATGAAAAAAAAAAAAATCACAAAATGTCATTGTTATTTCTTTGACCTGTGGCGTCATGAAATCAGACCAAAACACAATGCAGATTACATGGCAGTATGAGAGAGATCACGAGACCATTATGTGTCTGCTCCAAGACAAAGCAGGTATTCAGCTGTTGAGCAACTGGGATACATCGAATGTCAGAATGCAAATAACATTCATTTTTGTTGCTCTGTATAGCACATATGGTACTTTGCCCGACATATCAATTTGCGCTGCACTGATGCACGTTCATTCTATTGAATTGTGATTATTTGTTATCAGGATTTGACCAAGATATGTGGATTGTATTTTACCATACCATGGGAGCGTCTATTGTGTATGAATTTCATGCCAAGTCAAATGAGGTGAATGATGATACAGTCAAACCTGTCTATAGTGACCACCTGTCTATAGTGGCCACGTAGATTGATTCCCTCCAGGTGAAAATGCATGTTATAGAACCTGTCTATAGAGGCCACCTGTCTACAGTGGCCACTTAAGTCGATTCCCTCCAGGTGAAAATGCATGTTATAGAACCTGTCTATAGAGGCCACCTGTCTACAGTGGCCACTTTTTCTGTTTCCCTTGGGGTGGCCTCTATAGACAGGTTTGACTGTATNTTAAATTGTTGTCTGTCTAGTCTTGAATTTTAGACCACTTTTACAATATTTTGCTTTATGCCGCTACATGTGGATTGTATTTTATATATCACGGAAGCGTCTATTGTGTATGAATTACACCCCAAGTCAAATGAAGTGAATGATATAAAGTTTTCCAAATGTAATGGTATTGTTTTCTGGAGTAAATAGATTAAAAAAAAAGTATACTCTCTTCTTGCCAATAACGTGGTATTCCTGAAAACAATTGAACTAGAACATTGATAAGTATCCAGTTTGTATACTTTTTAGTTGTTGCTATGTTGGGCAAGTTTCGAGTCTTTAACAAAAAATTGTAGCATCTTTTTAATAGTAAACCCGCTTATTGATTGCACCGGTGATGATGAAATGCTCCAGCCGTTATAGGAATGAGATTTACTGTACTCCTTTTTGTGTGTTTACATGTACATGTAAAACGAAAATGAATTATTCAGTTTTCATTTAATGAATGCATTCTGAAATACGTGTATATTGAAAGAAAGCCTATGTCAGCATTCTGGAACATTGATTATATATATGATACCATCATACAACATGCAACATAATGTTTAGTTGTCATGGGTAGCATGGTCCATGGCTCCTGGTGTATACTCTGTGGACATACCAATAAGAATTGATCGCTCTCACATCTCACCAAAAAAAATTCATGCCACGTGTAGATGAATTGTCAAAGGATAGAGGAATAATCGTTGGACCTTCGGGAAATATACTTCATCCCCATGGAGAAGAGGATGAAAAAGAAGCGGCAATATATGCTACATCGTGGACTCCAATTCCTAACGAGTGCAGATGTGGGGATAAATTACAGGAAATACAAGGATCCTACATAATTGCTCTGATCATGTTTTCTGGAACGGTCCAACACGTTTACGCTGCGCGGAGGTAAAAGTACAGGTAGAATGGAGAAGAGCAAATAAATGTACATCAGAAGTTGAGCATGATCTGAGGTTGGACGAGAAGCATTGAACTTGGGAGGCGTCTGGATGTCTAACAGGAATGCTATTTGAATTTCGGGACAACCTGCGTCATCCGGAAAATAAAACTCGTGAGCTCGAAAACATGGAGCAGTGCGGAAATATTGGAGTAAGAAATCTGTTCATGACTGTATTACATAATTATTGGTCATTAACATCATTATGATGGTGACAATTCTATTGCCTGTACATGCAGGCCTTATTACACGATTTTTTATTTGGACTGCATGCTTGCAGCATGGTATAGTTTGGTTATCTATTGTAAATTTAAGATGATTTATATACCTCTTGTATTAATAGTTATATAATATTGTTTCCTCATCTTAGCCATGTTCATCGATTTCGTCCGTGTTTTCATAAAGTGACGGTAGCCAAATGATATTGTGGATGGAGACAAATAAATACCGACATGGCAACAATACTTGGGGAATACTTTCAAAATGCGTGCAGTGTATTAATTGTGTAGAAAATCAGAACATACTTTTCAATGGAATGAATATTTTCAAATTTACTAACGATTCTAGTTACGTGGTACTCTTTAAACCCGTTAATAATAATGATTGACTTACAACAGTTGGAATCCAGTCTGCATGACATTATTTGTTACTGTGTCGGGCAAACCTCGGGCAAACTACAACAACCCTTTTGTACGTTCAGTATGCATAAAATTTGCATGTATTACTAAACCCGTCTATTGTAACTGATTTCGTGCAACATTGACCTTCGGTTAACGTTAATTCGTGAAAACATGGACGATTTTCATAAATATTGATTACCCAAACTCTCATTAAAGATTTATTTGAAGTGCTTTGTGTTTGTTTTTATCTTTATTTTTCGTTTTTACCATATCAATGAAGTATGTTATAGTTTCATTTATAATTTCTTTAATCAATATACCTTGTAGCATTGTATGAGAAAAATATTTCAGACCCCAAAATGCCATATTCGGGATTGTGGGGGTTCACCCCCTCGTCACCCCTCCCCTTATCTTCGGGAATGGTTGGGTGTGGTTGCATGACACTGCATTTTTTTTTCGCGCTACAACGGAAAAGTCATTCCGCATAATTATTAAAGGTGATCTCAACTTTTTATCGACAGATTTTATGTAAAAGAAGACATGTGTATTTTTTAAAGCAGAGATATTTGGGTGAAAAGAGTTTCATAGTTCTACGAATGGTGCTGGTATACACAACTCTCAGATGTAACATGATATAAAAACCATTGCCGGAAAAGACATTGAAACACCCGAAGATGTAACGTAAAATGGTATTTTTCGTGACCCACAGATGGGAGCGGTTATTTTGAAGCGTTGGATGTTCCTAACCCTGCCTGAAATTAAAAATCGAAGTTAATTGCATCATATATACTTGTATTTTTTTTAAAAACATATATGCCCTTCTTTAATTCATATGAACTAATGAAGGGGGTATCTTCAAATCTGGTTTAATTTTCGGCATTTATCTGTATTGAAATGACATCTTCCTGCTCGGTAGGTCCATGTTCTGCGGTACTCGAGCAATTAAAGGCTAGGTCTGGGCCAGAAAAACCTAGCTTTGATTAAAAGCAAAACAATTAGTAAAAAAAAAAAACAATCAGAATATTTCAATCACTCCATGCAAATTGGCAACATTTGGTCTCGAGATAATTATGACGTAGGTCATACACTTATCTGTAAAAAGCTTATAATATCTCATTAACACGATATACATGTAAACCATTTCCTTAAAATTAAGTCGAACGCCAATTCAATGCTCCTTTGTAATGCTATTTAATTCGGAACCGGCTTGTGATTTTTTTCGTCTGCACATTTCAATACACGGCGTACGGATCTGTTGCCCATGACCCACTTTATTTTATGGAAATAGTTAAGATCGTGTTTATTGTTTTTAATCCGCTTTCCAACCCATATACAGACAAAAGTTTTCTGTTTTCGTCAGTAAATACATGGGTGCAGATGCATTTATTGATTCAACCGTGTGGAATTTTAGAAAAATTATGCATTTATTGGTTATAGCGGATTATTTATAGTATAGATCGGTTTTAGGAGAGATGACACTTCCATGTACTTTGTGAGCTGTAGTTTTACCATAATGCAGTTTTTCAAAAGCAGCTTGGTGCATGTTCTAAATTTGTTTGGATTAAGTCGACCATCTAGCTCATTTTTTAAGACTAAAATAATCCAGAATACACTGTACTTCTAGAGTCTTCTCATAATTACATACAAGTACTTATTATGTTTAAGCATGCAAAGCAATTTCTGAACGCATCAGCTCGTTTCACATCAATTTCTGAATCCTGACCATTAGTAATCTATGTCTTTAATAAGATAACAGTCGAGAAGTACATGAAATGTGTCATAAAACTTGGCCAAATTTTGCCAACTTGCAATAAGAAATCATTGTTCAGTTATATTAATAAAATTTTCATAGCCCTCTTATTCATCGTCAGATTTTTTTCCAAACTTTTTTTTCCAAACTTTTTTTTTAACTGTTCGTTTGATTTTCCTGCTTTTAATCAACGCATTATTTTTCGGGCGCAGATCCAGTCTTTGATGAATAGTCCAGTTGATTGTTGCCACGAATGTAGTTACATTTAATTTCTTTACCCCGTTAATGACAAGTGAACTGCAATACAGTGGAATCTCGGTGTGTAATAGAGATCTGATATGTAAGAATATTCCTGATATAAAGAGGTAATAGTTTGGTTCAAGATCTTTATTAACTTATTGTTTTTAACCCTGCTACAAGGTATTTTGATGGTCCAAAGTACTTTGTAATGACATGTACTGAGTTTCCACTGCACTTGGAATACAATTCGCATACATTACTTGTTGCTATGTCGGGTAAAACTTTGACAACCTTTGTTGTGTATAAATTATTCGTAAATCTGCCTTTGAAATTTTATGTTCAGATACGGAAAAAAGAGCTGGAACCCACAAAGTATTATATGTTTTCTTTGCCATGCAGAATTCGACGGGACGATGCGAGGTGGCTTTATCCTATGTTTCCTTGACGATGGAACTGGAATGGACCCGCGTAAGTAAAAAGAGTTCTAGAGGAAGAACCTGCAGAAATTAGCTCATCTTTCAAAGACTGATCAGAAGTCGGCTTGATCAATATGAACTCCAACTCAAGCAGCATTCTTGTTACCTTTCTACCTTTCTACCTTCTAACTTTCCTCCAACTTTCTTCGACTGCTGCGTCTTAAGCATCCAGCAGGATGGATTCAGCGCATTTTAAATTGCATCTAAATACATAACTTCATACACGGAATTAAGATTATTGGCGGGGTAGAAAGTCTGGCGAATCGGATCATTTTTGGACCGCCAGCCAACTGACAATGGAAAAGGCTTAAGCGCACCCCCTCCCCTCAACGACTACCTACCTGAAATTTAGATCCAGTGTAAAAAGTGAATGAAATTCAATGAATAGTCTCGATTACTCGGAGTCCCATAAATGCTGAGTAGCCGCCCTTTACCGATGCGAATTAATTTCTCAGAACTTTTGATATATAGCCGCGATACTTCGACTTATTTTCCTTTTTTTTTTTTTTTAAACTGATAGTACCGTTGCTATTGACGTGTTGACGCGCGTTGTCACCGTTCACGGGTACATATTCTATGTTTGATGTCTTATGGACCCGTCCACAGCAACGAACTTAGTAGATCGAGCGTTTGGCTTCGAATGAAGCGATGACTCGTCGCGTTTTTTTTTTTAATTCCCTTTTTTGGTAAAATATTGCGCTCTGAGGAATACGGTATCTGGTATTGCGTCATTTTCCCCCTGTAAACTGATAAGCCTTTGAAGTTATGACGATTGCAAGACTACAGTTTTCTCAGGTACTTCGAAAGAAGCTGAAGTCCAATCCCCCCCCCCCCTGAACTGATAAGCCTTTGAAGTTATGACGATTGCAAGACTACAGTTTTCTCAGGTACTTCGAAAGAAGCTGAAGTCCAATCCCCCCCCCCCCCTGATAATTCTTCCAAATTTGTTAAGCACGCAGCTCCTATCTGTCGTCCCTTCCCCTTTCCAAGATGTTTTGGAACCCTCTTCCCAATCACTGATATGCCAACCCAACTCAGATATAAGATGTGATCATTAGAAATCTTCGTACATGCTTGTAATAACTCCCGCCAGTTTACACGTGGAATGTATAAAGCCCCGGTCACATAGGACCCCGGAAGCAACACGATTCACCCCGACTCTTTGTTATTTCACAGTTAACTGCATCAGAACAACGAGTCGGGGTGAATCGTGTTGCTTCCGGGGTCCTATGTGACCGGGGCTTTAGATCATGAAAATGTTTCTTATTCACGTGTGACTATGATTTTGGAGTAGACATGGTCTCTACGATTTGTTTTGGAGAGGAGTTTGACAATTAAAAAAAAATAGTACATGTAGTCCTTATAGTCACGTCGTACAGGTGTGATCGGATAATCCCCGCTATGGATTCGTACGGTGGCCAAAGCGATATCACTCACCCATCCCATGATTCTTTAAAAATCGTAACGAGAGTGTATATGTATAATTATATGACCATTGCAAGGTTATACTTTGGTTGCCATTCAGCCAAAAACAGACCTCGCACGATCTCCGTGCGGCTTCCTTGCGATTTCAAATGTGCTTATATCAGGCACCGCTAAACTTTTTTTTTTTGAGGGGGGGGGGCGCAAATGGAAGCTTTGTATTACCGTATTTACACACTCCCAAAAGCTTATAATAAGAAGGGGGCTCCAGCCCCACCCCTCCTTCTCCCAAAGAACAATAGCATTTATAGCATCAGAAGAAGAAGAAGAAATTGTGATCATCCGATAAATCATTAGAAGCTCAAAATCGTACGCTTTGCGCACAGAGATTGTCCGATAGCGGGACAGTCCGGTACCCGTGCGGGTTTGAGAGTTGTGCATTAATTGCCACGCACAATTATTCTACAAGATACGTTCCTCCTACGTTTGTCAAGCTCCTCTTAAAATCCAATCGTGTAGAGGCCGCAGAGTATAGGGTATCAAAAAATTCCGTCAGCGTCCGCAAGGAGCGGGGGACGCGCGATAATGTTGGTTCCGATTAGTTTCCAACTCGGGAGAAACATTGCGAAGTCGATCTAGTAGTATAGACAATCCAATCACTTCCAAAAGACAGCAATCAGGATCAAAAAGATAATAAATATGTTAGAATGTCTACCAAAATGTTGCGTCCCCAAATTTATTTGTACAGGTGTAATAGAGTCGTGTGTTTTATGGCGGATACAGATGAGAGGAGAGAACAGGCCGTTGGCGAAACGCGGAGGTGTAGACGGCGAGCTTGACCTTTTTACGCTGGTCCGAGCATAGACCTCTATGGTCCGAGATACACTGATAGATCGAGATATAGATGGAAATAGACAAATAGATTGATATATAGATAGATAGATAGTGGTCTGTCGAAAATTAGAAATAAATCATCGCAGCTATGAAAGCTGAAACGCGTTAAAAATACATTTTACTCCGTTTTTTTGCAACGATCAGATCCCTAATCCCGTTCTCCCAACCTATTTTTATTGGCCTACTTCCGTTTTCGTCCAGNCCCCTCAACGGCGACGTACCTGAAATTGGATAATAGATCCTGAAATTGGATAATAGTAAAAAAAATTAATAACAGATTAGATTAAAAGTTTCGGTTTTACACCTAGTCCCAAAGTAGCTTTTATTGAATGAGATACAGAAATTTCCAAAGTAATTTGCGAAGTGGGGAGCTCCTTTTATGGTGTAATATTGCACCTTTTTGCAATTTTCCATATCTTACCCAATTTTCCGCACATGCGAACCCGCGCCATGCAGGATCGCTTTCTGCCAAACCAGGCGCTCTACCGACTGAGCTACGTAGCCGCTCTTGACGGATGCAAATTAATTCGTCAGAACTTTTGATATATAGCCTCAATACTTCGACTATATTTTTTTCTAAACTTGATAGTGCCGTTCCTATTGACGGGTAGACGCGCGCTGTCGCCGTTCACGGGTACGGAATCTATGTTTGATGTTTTGTGGACCAGTCCGTCGGTCAAAAACAGCAAAGAGCTCAGTCGATAGAGCGTTTGGCGTCGAATGTAGCGATGTCGCATGGCTTGACTTCCCATCCCACAGCTGCCGCGTTTTTCAAAAATTTCCATTTGCCAAAATATTGCGCTCTGAGGAATATGGTATTGCACCTTATATGAAAAGGTGCAATGTTCCTAGTTTTGCAAGGTGCAAGATATTGCAGCATTTTATCGTTCTTTTCTGTGAAATTATAAGTCTGTGAAGGAATCACGATTGCAAGACGATTACAATTTCCTCAGGGACTGCGAAAGAAGGGTTCGAGCTGAAGTCCTTTTTTCCTGAAAACGATTCCGTATCTGTCAGCCCCTCGATTTACCAAGATGTTTTCGAACCCTGTTACCTCATCATTTAGATGTAAGATGTGATAATTAGAAATCTTCCTACATGCTTGTATCACCCGCCATAGACCTGGAATTATAAGAGCGTGAATTGTTTTTAATGGGCGGGTTTACTTATATATTCAAATTTTTGTGCGTTTACCGTAGTTACGCGGTATTACCTAGGCCGGTTGATATCAATAAGACTACAATACTTGGAATCCAGTTTGCATACATTACTTGTTGCTATGTCAGGCAAGCTTTCGGGTTGTCAAGAACAACCTTTGTATGCATAAAATTTGCATCTATTAGTAAACCCGCCTATTCGTGTGACTATGGTTCTACCTGTAACACGATATATGGTTATGTTTCCGTAAAATTAAGTCCAACCCCAAATTGATGCTCCTTTGCAATGCTATTCAAATCCGAACGGACTTGCATGTGTCCGCGTATAGGTAAATAGACGACATACAGATCTATTGTCCCATGACCCACTTTATTTTACGGAAAAGTTTATATCGTGTTCTAAGCAGGCACCATGCCTGGTCTCTGCGATTTGTTTTCGAGAGGAGTTTGACAATTAAAAAGACACGTCGTATAGGTGTGATCGCATGATTCCCGTTGTAGAATCGTACGGTGGCCAAGTTATATCACGCATCCTTCCCATATGATTCGTCATGTTCGTTGTAAACATGTGAGCAAACGGAAGTCGTATTCAGTCTACCGGCAGTGCTTTTTGATAACAATGGATAATGAGCATGATTGCTCCATTTTATCTCGGCCCTCTACAGCTCACATGTAGTACAGTCACC
>BQKZ01005328.1:34013-46636 GCA_036244855.1 Temnopleurus reevesii | reverse complement strand
ATAGCTTTGACCTTTCCAGCCAAGGCACAATGTCAGGCGATTGAGTACAGACATTGAATATAGTCCCATCTGAATGTGTTAACTTCTGATTAAAGAGTATTCAATAAACCAGTCATCAGCTACATCCAATATTTTTACATCAAATATGGCCCCAGTGAGAAAAGGGGATGGTTTAGGACCTTTCAAGACAAGGCACAATGCCAGTTAATCAAGTACTGAATATATAGTCCCATCTGAAATTGTGTACTTCTGATTACAGTGTATATCCAAAATGTCAAACAAACTTATTTAGCAATTCAAAGGGATGTCTTTTCACACAAAGTGCATTGTGAGGTGATCATGTAAACAGCGAATATAGTCCAAACTGAATCTGTGAACTTCCGATGATATCCAAAATGTTACCTGACAATGATAAGCCATATTTCTCAGCAATCGCAGCAGGTATAATGTAGATGACAATTATAGTCCCATCAAAATTTGTACATTTCCAATGATATCAAACATGCTATGAGATCCAATATGACCTCATACAAAAATCAGTAAAATTATCTTGGATGAAACAGCAAATCAATGATCAATCGGTGTCAAATCAATATAAACCAGTTGGAGTTGCAGAACATATAAGCCAATATGAAAAATTAATCTGCCAAGATCCAAAATGGTCTCAAAATGCCAGAAATGGGCACAACTAATAATTACACTTAAATAATCATAGCCCATACCACGAAACACAATTATCTGATGAGGTTTTATTATACATTGTATAATATTGCCTTGATAGATGCACAGTGCAAAGCATTTGATTGAATTTGTTTTTATGCATGAATTATTGATTAAACGCCATGAGAATTTGGTCACAACGAGTTGTGCTTGATGCTATTACTATATAGCACACAGCTGCTGCCTTTCATATCAATAGGTTCCAGGCGAAAAATCAATGCAACATATTGGGTTTGTTCATTACATTTCCTGCTCGTAAGAAAACAACATTTCAATCTTGTTGGAGATAATAATGACACAAGGACTTGTCTGTAGTTTGCAAAGATCAGATGTAGCATTACTTAGGAATATCCAAAATGGAGTTTAATGTTTGTGGCTATGATGAAACTTGAAGTTCTATTCTACAGATTAGTAATATAGAAATGTATTGAATTAAATGAAGTTGAATGAGATTATTCTTGTAATAATTTTCATACGCATTAAACTAAACACATTAGCAAATATGCAGAATGAAAGTACACATAATACTGTAACACCAGTAATCTTTGCAGCAAATACGTTTCACAAAAGCTATATTATTTTCTAGGGCAAAACTCAGAAGGTTTGGTATCCATCTTTGTTTAGTGCAAAGACATAGAATGGATCGTACTGTAAACCTCATCACTATTTCCAATTTGTCACAGTTTTCCCCACAAGTGAATGGCCATATCAACCCTTTTTCCTCAAAAGTTTTGTGTCATTACAATATCTGACTTTACACTTCCTAGTCAAAGAATTAGATATTTAGAAATATATAGAAATCATCGGACTTACCGGTTGGAATGGTTTGGTTGAATTGATGATTGAATTTGGTCTGGTTTTCTCCCGCATAGACTGGGAATATCCCACTGTTGAATGAAGTAGAAAGAAGAAAACAAATTAGTCAAAATAAACTAAAACATACACCAAAATTATAGGAAAAATAAAAATGCTACCAAACCCTCCAACTATATAGGCTGCAGAATAGCTTAAGTCCAAAGAAATTTTGTATTTTTTTACATCCAAAATTAATCAGCTAAATATTTGACAATTCAAAGATTATTTTTTCAAGAGCAATATGTTGAAAAGTTGAAAAGATCAACATTTAGATATTGCCTTATGATTGAATGAATACTTTGCATTAATCCATTTTAATTAACAATTAAAAAAAAAAACATTGTTTACAAATCTTACGAGACGACTTCATTTACAGAAGATACTACTATTCAGGTCATTTGACTTACTAAACAAGTAATTATAATCCTTGTAACTTTTGCAAGATGACAATATATAGGCATTACCTCAACACTAATGTATTCAATTCAGTTTTTCAAAGCCAAAATCTATTAAAAGACAAAGATTTTACTTACGTCCACCACTGTTTTTCATCAGTTTGTCCCGCATGACGTTACCAGTTCCTCTTGATAACTGTAAACAAAAAATGAAAAAGCAAAACTTCAATTAGAATAGAAGTCAAAGGTGCCTTAATGAGGTATACTTAAATAAATTCTGCATCATATTTGTGATCAGAGAGTAGTGCCAGAAGTGCCAACCCGAATTCCCGAATATGCACAAAGTCAAAATTTTAATGTGAGAAACACAACTACTGAACAAAGATCAGAGGAAACATGACAATAATAACCAATCTGTCAGACATTCCCTTGTGACGAAAGCCTTGAATTCATATGAAAATACACCTTATCAAATTCTGGAACAATTGCCATCTCTGGAGTACATTTTACAATGCTATATTTGGTGATGAAAAGTAATTTTCATGTTGTGCCCCTACATGTACTTGGTTCATAACACAGAGGCTCGTAAGAAACAATGGTACCATTCTCCAACTCCAAACAAAATAAAACACCAAATCAGGTAGCTCTCATTAGGATAAAGATGAATGATTTCCATAAGAGATGAATTAATTATGCTTAAATCAAGAATGAAATCGCAAACAAAATTGTCAAGCACAAGAAAATCCACAATGATCAATTCGTCACATACCCTGATAGACAAAATTACAGTTACCCGTAGGTAACATTGCCTAAGCCAAGCTTGTTGGAACTGAAAAAAGTAGATTCCCCTTGAACAAAAATTCAACTTATGAGGAGTAACATCTATGGAATACTGAGGAGTGAGGAAAATGTTTAACTTATGCAAGTTTAACGTAGGCAAGGTTAAAGTTGTAGTTATGAAGTCATAAAATACAGAGATATTTACGAGTACATGCTTCACTGAACATTTTTTCAAAAGATGAGAAGCTCGAGCTCATTAAATGCTCGGTAATTAAAACCTAGAAAGCATGCACGAGATCTTACATCAAATCGGAGATCATTGGCCCATGTTTTATGCATTACACGCATGTTCCGTTTGTTCTTTTTCCTCTTAACCGAGCTCATGTTAATCATCATAATTTTGACTCTCCAAGTTGATCCAAGTCATAAGAAATATGAAAACATACAGCGATCAAACAAAACTTTTGCATCTATGATGTCAATGTTGGCTTCACCATCATTACCAAGAAGCTTTTTTTGTTGGATTATCCCATTTTACGATGGAAGATCTGAACATCTCATGAAGGAACGAGAATCAATCTTATCATCCTTTACGACCAAAAGGAGGACTCCAATCTCATTCAGTCTATGAGAATATAAAGACAATAAAAACAAATAGTCCTTAGAAATAGGTAACAATAAAGATAAAAATGTTGAAAATCGAACTCAATGATGTGGAAAAAGATGTCTGTGCTATATGTGATACAGCGTTGTGTTCAAAGAAGCTCTGCAGTGCGCTCCATAGTGAGAAGATGGGTATAAAAGGCTTCTTCAAATATTGTTATTAAAATCATGATTACTCCTTATTTCATTTTGTAATGGATTGTAAGTATTATCAAATCACAAAGTGACATATTTTAAGTTTTTTTCCATGCTCAGCCGAAAGACACCGTAAGTTCATTGGAACTTGTCCGTATAAGTCCTGCGAAAAGGATGAATTTCAGTGGCCATCTGAGGTCCAAAAATATCTCTTTCTGCTTATATGTCTCAGATATTTTCACTTTTCATCGGTGTTGAATACAGTTACATTGAAAAGTCCGAACAGAATAGATGTTCAAGAAGTTTGCTGGTATCTTGCATATTCCAAATGTTTAGAATTCCATGACCTTGTAGATCACATACAGACAGAAAAGATAATATTAGAGTTCCACCTTAAATTCATCAAGTTGTATAATTCACAAGATGCAGGTTTGTTTACTTGTTGATCACAATATCATTTACGGTGGGTGTTTCTTCTCATCAAATGCATCAAGTGTTCCAAAGACAACAACATTTTTATATCACCACATATAATGCTGTGGACACACATCCCATCTTCTGTTGATAATCACAATAACTTCATAAAGTCCTTTTTCAGAGTAGTCCCTTCAAAAGTGGGCTGATTCTAAAGCGCCTATTTCCTGACTGGACAGCCAAAGGTGCTCGAGCCTCACAAAACGACCAAACAGGGTCCAACGATGTCGTCACCAGAGAGAGATTGTTTGCATGACTCGTCCTATAAATTAGTTCAAGTCAAGTTTACGGGTAATTTTTGTCGCGTAAGGGGAGGATATTACAAATATCCAACCTGTCAAATCCGATTATTGGGGCGACTGCTCCAGCGAAAGGGGGGAATGACGGCTCATCAATCACGTTTTTTCTCCTCTTCCTTTCTTCTGGAGTGAAAAAATGGCATGATCAAGGGTGATACAGACAGTTGTAGGTGAGCAGACTCACAGGTGGTTACATCATAACTTTTGATGAATAAAGATGGAAGGTAGAGATCAGTAGACAGAAGTCTTTGCGAGCCCGAGATCTGTCGCGTCGTTGCCGTAGAAGCCTGTTGAGGTTTTGGTGCTGTCGTCAAAGTGCCAGCTGGATGAACGGTCGTAAGAATCTTGGAGCCCAATTTCGGGTGATGAATATTGTTTACGAAAAGCCTTTGAAACTCCATGAATCTCAAAGATTTGACCCATTGGAGACAAATTTAAAGTTTTGGTATGATAGACAAGCTTGAATTATTTGTGGCTTATTGCTCAAAGGTTTCATTGCGTTTGTGTCCTAAAGTGATGAAAATACATGTAGACAGTTGCCATTAACTTCTTTGATACAAATAAAATACCATTACAAAACAAAACACTTTTGAAACGGCAAGAAAATCAAAACCTGTTACAATTTATCGGATAAAATATATTAGGTCTGCTCTGATCATGACTGGTATCAATCAATCAATTAGCTCATTATATACTGAAATCTATAAAAAAAAAAAAAAAAATACATGGATAGGAGCCACTTCAGGGAGGTAATGAGATCATCTTAACTGACTTGCAATGGACTGTTTTAAAAGATGCTTTGATGAGAAAATAATGTTACATTTTGATCGACCTTGCTAAGTGAAAATATAATGTTGAAACTTACTAACACATGAATAAGATGTTGAAGAAAGGTAGAAGTCTTTAGGCTCCAACAATGGACGTATCCTATCCGAAAAGTTCCAAGAATTCCATCTGACCTTAATGCACCTCTACGGTATCAAGTTGAGCAAATTGCCCTTTCAAAGCCAGAGTCAGGAAGTGTCAAATACAAACGATTAGGTGCTGAAACACCTCCAGGTTAATTATCGGTAAGGAGCTGTAACGTTAAGAACAATGAATCCAGCTCCTTCTGCAACCTCGTAATGAACTGGCCTACCGAGACCTCAGCTGAGAACGTTATTCATTCACCATATACCAGAGCATCGAGATAACAAAAGCTGCCAATAATGGAGTATCGTTAAAAACAATTACCCTCTCATCAAAACCCTGAGCGTTTTATACACCTCTGCTGCGCAAATAGGGTGAAGGCTGGTTAATGAGGGCAATAAGAGAAGAATATTGCCTGTATACAGCTTTATTCAAGGCTTCTAAGAAGTTGATTAGTCTGATAAACTATGGCATGTTGCGGTGTGACGTCAAGCCGTAATGTCTGTAACTTAGCCTTCTAGCAGGTGCCTTGAAGAGTACATTGGAGACCCAAACATTTACCTTTTGGCTAGCGAGGTGTAGATCGGCTGGATTAGAAGAATTGTTGAGCTGATTAAGAGGTTGATTACACCGGCAGACAATTAGTATTCATGTCTGATATACAAATATTTTTATCAAGTCACAAGGGGGATGATTATTATCTCTGAAATATGGGGTGCGACATTCCATCTAGATCCACCAGATAATTATATGTCAACTACACCTATTTACTCTGCATATTATTATACATGTGTTCATCTTTAGAGTCAAATTTAACAACCAATTAGCTACATTTCAAAATTCTGAATGCTTGTATCTCATGGGATATAAGAAAATATATTACAGCCAAAAAATGCCGATATAATCATATTGGATCTTATTTTTTCAACAATAGCAAATTAATTCAACCAAACTTATAATGAATAATAATAGGGAATTTTCAGATACTGCAGATATCCATCACATTCTAGTGTTCATAGCCCTTTGCACATTACTAACCCGTCCTAACCCAAATATGTAATGCTCAAGCAAACCAACAAGCATATCAGGTATCTTTTTATTCCTGGGTGTAGAGATGCAAATGTGGATCAATCTCTTGCTCAACGAAATTGGTGTCAGGAGTGGAATTCAAACCCTAACCCAAAAGCGTCTAAGTGGGTGTTGTTCAAAAGTTGCAATTGATCGAAAGTTGCAGTTGATCGGAATGTAAGGAGTGGGATTCAAACCCTGAACCAAAAGCGTCTAAAGGGGGTGTTGTTCAAAAGTTGCAGTTGATCGGAATGCGCCAATCAAAATCATTATTTCATTCACATCTTGTTAAATGTGCATACCGTGCGCGGATGAAAAAGTGTGCTACAATTTGCAAAGTTGCAGTTGATTTGCAGTTGATTTTGAACAACACCCCCTAAGCCTAAGTACTTAACCACTTCATTTTGACACATCAGTGCATAGTAAAGCAATCCTAAGAGGTATATTTATAATTTCTCATCTATGATGCCATAAAAAGTAACTACTCCTAGAAGACCTTCAATTCATAACCACCATCACCTTTGATTACCGTCCTTACCCTAGCCAATATTTCTATCAATTTACTATCAATCGATCAAAAGTTGCAGTTGATCGGAATGAGCCAATCAAAATTAGTATTTCATGCACATCTTGTTGAATGCGCATACCGTGCGCGAATGAAAATGATTGTTACAATTTGCAAAGTTGCAGTTCATTTGCAGTTGATTTTGAACAACACCCTCTAAGCCTAGTTAATTAACCACTTCATTTTGACACATCAGTGCATAGTAAAGCAATCCTAAGAGGTATATTTATAATTTCTCATCTATGAAGCCATAAAAAGTAACTACTCCTAGAAGACCTTCAATTCATAACCACCGTCACCTTTGATTACCGTCCTTACCCTAGCCAATATTTCTATCACTTTAGTATCATTCCTAAACCTGAGCAAATATTGATATAACATACAGTCTACGTCTGACCACATTGTCTCCATATGCTGATAGCTTGGGTATGCGACCTCAAAAGGGGATATATACCACGTCTCTTTCATACAAATATCGTTTTCGTATCTCCTTGGAAACTGATTGCTCTACAAAAGCAATCAACTCGTATTCTACCATAAACTACCACAAGAAGCCTCATAGACTTGTATTATATTTTGTCTGGCATCGGAAAAATTTTACAATGCTTTCGTTCAAGGACTATTAATTTGCTTGACCCCATACATAGACGTCCTAAACTCCAGAATAAAGTGGTCGCTCTGACTCAAATCGAGTTTTTGATACGTTACTGGTGTCAGCGCTATCCTAAATTTTTAAATTAGCTCACTATCTTTGATGCTCAGAGCTTTCTCTTATGAACATGTGGGCACCTAATTTTACACAAAATTAGTGATCTACAGCGTATTTTATTGACCAAATTTCAGGATGAAAAACCCTGAGATATCTTGGGGTGTTTCATTGTACTTTACATGTTCGTTTAAGAATAAGTCTTTATTTGCTGTGTGCATTCCTTACTCGGATTTTTGAACGCAAGACCATAATGTATATCAGCTGGTTTATCTTTTCTTGCAGTTTGCACAATGTAGATACGATTTGTTTAATCTTGAGCTGAATGTTGAATTAGGATTGCTATATTGATCCAGCGCAACTCTTTTGAATTAGAGCAATTCGGACAAGCTCACTCCAATATTGATATAAATCAAGAAAAATGGAACCCATCACGTTGAATCGAGCTCGAGCACGAAATATGCCCTTTTTAAGTCCACCACCTGAGACAGACGATGAATAAGCTTCAGCAAACCAACTGAAGCCACATACAATCCATTATATCCATTATGAATACTTCACAAATGAATTTCCAAGAAAATTTAATTGTAAAATAAGAGCAATAACCTTGGTGGAAGATTAAAATTCATTGCATGGTGTTAAAGGTAGGAAACTATACTTTTATAAGCTTTATGAATATGCCTGCAGATATAATCTAATTATGCCTGTAAAAATTTGATTGTAAGTGGCCTCGAACATTCAATTCAAATGTTCAAACTCTGTATGTGTTTGAATCTTTGAAAGGATTGAAATCAAATGATTTGATTTGATTTGTTTGAAATCCATATCATTTATCCTCTCTCACATGGATCGAGAACTCTGTGATCCATGATCTAACCAACAGTATATTGATATCAAATACTGCTTGTGGAGGAACGCACATAACCACTGAAAGTGCACACAACATTCTTTTAAATACAAAGCAGCATATACGCTGTGGCTGGATCTCAAACTATAAAAAAAAAAATTATATTCAAATTGTATGTTCTACTCAGTGGGAAAGAAACAGATCCTGGGCTTTTATAATAATTGTTACAATGACTTAATTCAAGTATATCAATCATCAAGCTTAATTTATCAGTGATAACCTAAAAATATTGATGCTCATTTATCATGACACAGGATTCCTGGAATGTCACACTTAACATTGCAAAAGTAGTCTCGTACCTTCAATAGCTAAATGTGCTAAAGTGACCTTATATATTCATCCATACAGTAGGACGATTACAATTTGTAGACTAAAAACATTTACAACATCGAGGGGTCTTTGTAGATTTCATTGATGCTTTAATATTCACTAAAGACATTAAAGCCCAAGTATAGTTTTGGTAAAGATTAAGAAATGTGAATTTTTTGGGATATTTACCATGACATATAATTTTTATACACATTTTGAGACCATAGCATATTTTTCTACGAGCTAATTCTTTAGAAAATTTGAATTTGACCGTTAAATCGTATTTAGCGCCCTCTCTTGGTTATCACAATATTTTGCTTCTTATCGGGCATATACAAAGTTATTTCCAAGATTTGATTAAAGCACGATAAAAAGGAATACACAAAGAATAAATTCTGAAATTTTCATCCAATTCTGTGCATGAGAAGTTGTCCTTTATTAAGAAAGAAAATATTGAATCAGCGTCGGGGGACACGACGCTGAAATATTTTGCACATTTTAGGTTATAACTTTTCCAAAACTTGTTCATTGTTCGCACAATCTTTTGTACAACATGTTCATGATATCATGTTTCATTTTATATAGATTTAAAGACAAAATTTGGCGAAAAAAATATTCGCTTTTACCAAAACTGTTCTTGGGCTTTAAACCTGCAAATTTTGGTACAATACTGCGCAAAGAGGTTATAAACGTATTTCATGTATGATTATAAAATGTATTTCATAAATGCAGAAATATACTATGAGTGGAATTATACATGATACTGTTGGATGTATGTTGCTGTTCTTTGCATATGTTTTAATTGTAAGGTGTTGCTAAAGAAGACGAGAATAAAAGCCTGTCAGTTTGTATGTGTTTTCCAAATGTTTGCTTTTTTTTTCATCTCACTTGTCAGGTTAAAATCTATGATTATATTAGGGGCACCCAATAAGTGACTGAGTAAACTATTTTTGCAAAATTGTCCCAAGTCATCTAAATACATCTCGCTTATCATAAAAAAGTGAGAAAAAAAAGGTAAATTTGCCAAATAAATCCATCCATCTATTCAGTTTACATCATCACATCTGCATTCATCGTCTGTGTCTATTTTGGGGGATTTGAAGTTCACGCAATTGTCCAATACTGCTCATTTTAGGGGGTAATAAATTGCACATTTCCTCCCCATAAATGACTTCCTCATCAATTAGGAAGCACCACAGAGCCAAAACTCCTTTCTCCCCTTGTCTCACATCATACTTCTGATGAATGAACGGTAGTATGTTGAGCCAGGGCCCTCCGAAACCGAAAAATCACCAACGGTGCTAACTGTGCAAAATCCATTTATTTCTATGAAATTTTAAAACACCAGTGGCAAGGAAATGAAACTTGAGTGGTGCAAAGTTGAAAAGAAAATATTTTGTGTGGAATTGTATTAAAGGAAGGGTGAATTTGCTACCTGGATCAATCACTGTCTAAAGTGTTCATCTGGTCCAAGCGCAAGTTTGTGACTTACGGTACAATTAAGCATATAGGGTCATATATAAGAAGGTAGTACCCAATAAAAGGGTGTCTGAGGTAAAGAAAAGATTCGTACAGGATCGACTCTAAGAACTTAAGTCCAACGTAAGCTCTGCATAAGGGTTTCTCAATGCTTGTACGTTTTTGGGGTTGCACGTCCCCATTGCTTAACCATGTGAGCTAATCTTTGTACTGTGGTTTTGAGATTTATCTTTAGAAACAATCAGTTTTAAAAGTTCAATATCTTTTAAAATAGCCAGAAGTTTGAAATGTAATAGATTCTTTAGGGGTGCCGGTTTAGTTTATATTAAACCCACTAGCAATTTTTCTGTGCTTGATATGCCCTTTAAGTCACAGGGACTTTGTTATAGTGACATTCAATTGCACACTCCACGGTAAAATATGAGTAACTTAATGCCTAGAAAGTTGTACCATGTACCAAGCTTGTTATAAATGCCCTCCTCGCATATACTTACAGATTTGGAGATGAGTCTTGTGTGTGGGGTTCTTTGATATATTCCACTGGTATTATCCATCGCGACTTTGTGTTGAGGCAGAAACATTGGAATCAACTCGCATTCTAACTTCTTTCGCAAAATCATAAAGTTCCCTGCCTCCTTTTTCATTGAAAGGCATATAAAATACTTGCAGACTTCTCGGTTACACGGACATGGTATTTACACATTGAAAACCTCAGTATTCCATGGGCTGACATCGATGTCATAGAACGACAAAGAACCAATCAATAGTGTAATTCCATCAGCTTGATATTGGTTGACATCCTGAAATTGGTATCCATCAAACTACTCGAACATCCGTCTTTTAAATATGACATACGGTTCCCGTCGGCCGATCAAAAATCATCAGTGCATCCATGGAATGCTTGTAGAGCCGAAGAAAAATGCCAGTCGACCACCGATTCCAGTGAAACTTTTTGAGGTGCACCAATATAAACATGAGACTGTTGCCAATTTCTATTGTAAGACGTAGACTGTCCCCTTTTGCGGTCTACCGTGGGGCGAGAGCGCACATAAAGGGGGGCCGAGGCATAGAGGAGAGAAAGTGAATAGGGCTGCCAGTGAAATAGCCATTGATTTATAAGCTGAGTGCGTCCAGCTACTGTTAAACCTTACAGCTTTAGTCACTTGTTAATATGCAATATTGATTTTTTTTCTCCTCTCTCTCTCACCCTCTTTCTCTTTCTCTCTCCACTGGTCCTTTTCAATCTCTTCTCTGTTTTGCATTGTCATTGTACAGGAGCTTAGAAGCTTGTGTGTTAATTGTCTGCTCACCTATACGCATCTGAATTGTGACCGTTACATTTATATGGGAATCTATATCATGAATAAGATGTTCCTACCATTGACTTTTCTTTAGCAACAATGCACGTTGTTCCAAACAACAAAAGCTAGAAGAGGGTACAATCTTTTTGGCATTTGTAACAAACACCATATTAGAACATGATAACCATTGAAGAGAAATCCGTTCACTGCCGTTCTACTCAATATCCACAAAGGTGACTTTTAAGTGGGATGCAGAGAAGACTTTCATCCAACAAGGAGAAAATTATATTCCAACATTTTATCCCTATTTCAGACGATTCTCTTGACCTACCTCCGTAATGTTTGTTTTTCTTATTCCTCTTTCATCGATCTCCTCAATAAAGAGATAAATAATGCTAATCCCAGCACCTAATATAAGCATGCCAATTTTTTAAAACAATAATCACACACAACAAGGATTTTTATAAAGGTCATAACAAAAATACAATTGTAAACCTTTACAAAATACAGTTCTACACATATGTTTCTTCAAACATTCAAATTATGCTTCAAATAATACTTCATCTTACACTGTATAGCAAATATGCCAAATCGAAAGCATTTTCCTCATGTTGGACTGTACATGTACTTAGCAAAGGATAGTTTTTACTTGGCTTCACTGAATGGCCATTCAGAGAAATCATGCCAATGTTTGTCAATAAGATGTAAGAGAAAAATAAAGTACATGTTTATTCACTTAGTCATTTTAACATGCAAGAAATTTATGAACAAGTATACACGATTCTAAAAATAATATTTCTTTCATAAGGGGAAAAAAAGCCCCGTCCCCATTGCCTATTTTTAAGACACTAAAGAGTTATCTTCAATGGGTTCCATGATTGGTTGAAAATTATTGCAGCAATGATGCGCTGTATATTCGTGCCTGTAATGAAAACTATTATCAATTATAAGTCTACCTGTGAAATGATGAACAATGAATAAGGTATGTTATATCCCAAATGATAGAAGCGAAAATAATCAATGTTTTGGCTGGTATGATGAATAATTGATGTCTTGAT
>BQKZ01005328.1:21896-32939 GCA_036244855.1 Temnopleurus reevesii | reverse complement strand
AAAAAAAAAAAAAAAATAAATAAATAAATAAATAAATAAAATAAAATAAAAAATAAAAAATAAATAATAATAATAAATAAATAAATAAATAAAAGCAGTGTTCACAAAATGGTTCAAAAACATAAAACAGAATGCTAAAAACTATGGATGAATAATATGGACCAAATCATTCTGAACAAAAAACAAATCATGTTCAGTGACGGAGGAATGAGCAGTAAAAGGTCACAAAATGGGCTCTGTCAAGCCCGTCAGAATTACCCTAGTCCCATGTGGTGCTTCCTGTGTTAGCAAATATGGTGGAAATGGACATAAATTTAAACAAAAAGTTGTTTTAAGCTTGCACTAATTCAATGAAGTTCTCATTGTCAAGACATGTCTGATATAATGATATAATCAACATTTGCATCATTTCAAATCATTTTCTCTATCTCGTACCCTATTTAGATTTCAACAGAGGCACACCAATGAAACAACAGAGACTTTTTTTTTCTAGCTGTACCAAGACTATAAAATCTGTTAATTTTTGGGGCCACTATTTATTCTCTGGACAAAAACAAGCGATTTGAACTGAAACAATTAAATGCAATGAACAAATTGGAATGTGAACAGACAGCCAGCTGAACTAAAATGAATTCTCATAAAAGATAAGGCAAAACAACAGCATCTTAAAAACACAACTTTAAAATCACAATAAGGATATCAACGAGGAGAGAGGTGCACTTCTTAATTAACCTAATTAGCTATAAGTGTTTTAAAAATCCTTTTTTCAACAATTGAATAAAAAAATTATTTCAATTTGTTGATGAATTAATTAATTATCCCCTTCCTCCCCCCCCCCTCCTCCTCTCTCCCTCATCACCTCCTCCTCCTTTCACTCCTCCTAACCCATCTTTCTCTACCTCCTTTTCCTCATCCACTTCCTCTCCCCTTCACCATATGATTTCACACAAGTAATACATAATCATACTATATTGCATTGTACAATCTGGACAGTGTTTCACCAAAGCTTTCTTAAAGTTACGCACCACTTTAAGAAAGACTGGTGTAGGTTAACTACTGTAAATACCCATAGGATTCTTGATCATTCAGCGCACGAACCAATACCAGTTGTGCGTAAAGTCTTTCTTAAAGTCTTTCGTAACTTGGTGCAACACCGCCCTGGTATAACTTTCCAACTCTAAAAATTGCATTAAACTATTGTCAAAGTGGTGGCAGCAGTGGGATCTAAGCCCATGCCAAGCTCTAACTCACTATGGGGTGTTGTTCAAAAGTTGCAATTGATACCAGTTGCAGTTGATCGGAACGTCCCAATCAAAATCATTGTTTCATGCGCGTCTTGTTAAATGCGCATACCATGAAGGAATGAAAATGCACGTTACAATGTGCAAAGTTGCAGTTGATTTGCAGTTGATTTTGAACAACACCCCATAAGTCTAGAGGATGTTACTAGAAAGTAGCAATTGATCATCTAGGTTTGCACTTGATCAGTTTGTGCCAATCCAAATAATTGTTTCATGCACATTTTATCATAAGTGCAGACTGTATGAGAATAAAAATGCGCGTTTCAATTTGCAACTGATTGGCAATTGATTTGCAATTGGTCCCAACATCCGAGCAACATCCCCTTTATCTTGAAAAAAAAAGAATTATTCTGTTCTGGAAAATATATGCTAGTGGTAAATGATGAATATTACTCACCGATTTGGGATGTTTTGTAAGTCTTGTGCACGGAGCGACATTATCCTTACATGAGCTGTTATGGACATTGGCGTAGCAAACTGAAACAACAAAATAGAAGAAAATTAATAATTACATAATATATATAGAACTGAAGTAGGATGATACTGCTGCAAAGAGGCATTATGAGCGAAAGGGATAAGGATTTTGACAAAGTATACAATTTCTATCCAATCATTCACAATAGCAATCTAGAAGCACACAAAAGAAATTTCCTTTCCTTTTATTCTGGGGAGAGATATAAAACAGATGTTGCAACCATTTATTGAATAGACAGGGAAGGAAGCTATGTTCTTTGTGTGTGAAAGTTATTGTAAATGGCCAAATGAGAGTAGTTTGATTTGTCCAATTCCTTTGTCCAATTCCTTTGTCCAATCTGTTTATAGTAAGGAAAGGCAAATGTTCATATAGGATTCTTGAAAACTACAATTATTAAAAGTCATCAAAACCTCAGAAACTGATGGGAGGTTTGGAATGGATACAAAAGAGAAGACTGGTGAAAATTTGAAATGAGTAAGTGAAGAAATGAGAAATATATCCATAGTTTTTGTTGTTGTTGTTGCTGTTGTTGGTGCCTTTGAGGCCGTTTCATCAACCTTTGAGTCCTACCTAAATACCTATCTGTTCCCCACTACCTTGTCGTTAGAAGAATAACCAAATTGTACCACCCCTAGGAGTTCTTGGACTGAAAGATAAACCATAGCACTAATTAGGACATTGAAATCTGTGAGATATTATTTTTTAGTAATTTAGCGCCATGAGCGCCCAGCTGTGGCAGAGACCGGCGCTATACAAGAGGCCATCATCATTATCACCATCATCATCATAATTGTTGTTTGTAGGTTTCGTTGTTGTTGTGTTTGAAGGTTTTGTTGTTGTTGTTGTTGCTTTTGAGGCCGTTTTGTAATTGTTATTGTGCTGTAGGTTTCGTTGTTGTTATTGTTGCCTTTGAAGTCATTTTGCAGTTGTTGTTTTTTGCAGTACAGTACATTGTATTCCTGAGTGCAGTACACTCAACCTCATGAAGGGGTGTGTTTAGGCCTGTTCATGTATTACCCTAGCTTTTACAGCAAAGGTACTATTGCAGCATGTGTGATGTAAAAAAATGTAAACCCTTCCAAAGAGGTTTGCGGTTGCACCATGTGGTGTAGGGTTATCTTTCAAGAAATATTCCTGAAAGGGACTGAGCAAAAGCTCAAAAAGATTTTTTTTAAACACGACGTTCCGAGTAGAATTAACTGACTCGTCCTCAGGTGAAGGAATCACTATTTCTTGAAAGATAACCCTACACCACATGGTGCAACCGCAAACCTCTTTGAATGTTTATTACACCATGCAAGCTCTACTTTTCTTCAATGTAAACCCTGTCATCGCAAATTTGGTCTCAATAGTTGTTCAAGACTTGAAAGAATAAGGTCATAATCATGTGAATCGCAACAAAAATTGGTGATGTGGTGCGACGAAACATCGAGGGGGGGGATTATGCACCTCTCTTTCGACAGAGACAGGGTTAAAGAAAAACCTCAGTTTTATTTTGATGCATGTACTTACTTTGACACTGGAGGGCAGGCTTGTTTTGCAGAGGTTTCTCGCAGTAGTTACACTTTGTTGAGTTAGAAAATGACGAGTTGACGAAGTTGTGCTGCTTGAAGCTATCCTTGGCACGATCTCTTTCCTTCTCCTTCTCTTTCTTTTCCTCCTTCTCTTTCTCTTTGTCCTTCTCTTTCTCTTTCTATAAAAGAAAGAAATGAATTGTTTATCACAAAATGGTTCTTAAAAATTAGCAGGGGAGCTTCAAATGGGGAACATGAATAAATCATGGTAAGTGGATGATACCAAAAACTTCAGAAATTTATGAAGTTCATTATATTTTTATTTATATGCGCTATATAAGATTATAATAAGTTGGTATGCATTGATATTGAAAATATACTACATAAATTTGCAGTCGAAGATCAAGATAAATTTCCTTAGGGGTGTTGCTAAAAGTAGTAACAGACCGCAAATCAACTGCAAATCAAAATGCAAATCGAAATTTTTTTTATCATCTGCCATCCTAATAAGACATGCATGAAGCAATTGTTTTGATTGGCGCCTGTCGATCAACCGCAACTTGTTTCAGATTTGAACTAATTTTTAGCAATACCCCAGTACCTTTCACATGTGGTGAAACTGGCTACAGTGCTACAGTCATGAATTGTATTGCTTTCTTTTATCATTTCTTCATCACTTTTTATCATGCCTATTTTTCATAATGTTTTCATCTTGGTGATAAACTTTATGTGAATGATGTTATAATATCTATAAATCCATTTCTCTGAATCTTAAATTACTGCTACTCAACAACATAACGTAAATTATATACTTACTAATCTACTAACCCCTAAAATCTTATTTGTTTGAATACAAACACAATTATCGCTTGTAGATCACCTTCCGGTTAATTCTTACCTGACCAATATATTTCAAACTGAAATATTAGTTTTACTCCAATACTATTTATTGTTTACCAATGTATATACTCAACCATTAGTGACAACTATTCTTTTTTTTTCAATAATTAATCGTCTTATATGTTATTATCGCCTTATATGCTATTCTAATAACTGCTGTTATGTATTTTAAATGTCTTTATAATTGTATGATATGTCACAATTCAGCCTCCTGGCTGCTATGATATATTTTAATAAACATTGAATTGAATTGAATTGAATTGAATTGAACAGAAGAGAAGACAAAATAATAGAATTAACCGTGTAACATTATCAAAAAATTGTCAGCATTTACTATCATTTCGCTTGAGCAGTCTTTCTTTTTTTTAGATTGGGGTGTTAATAGATACCATTCAAATGTTTTCCTTAACACATTCAAATCACTTTGGCCGCATTACTAATGAAAAATAATTCATAAACTAACAACTTACCTTCTTTTCCCTTCGCTGCCCTCCAACTTTGAGAAAGCTCAGCTTTCTTAAAACGGAGTTGCCCCGTTCCATTGCATCTAGTTGAAATAAACAGATGGAGAAAAAAAGCATGAAGAATACCCTTGAATTCTACATGTACATAAGGGATGCCAACATTCCGGTATATACTTGAGTATAGAAATTGAAATATTTGGTTCAGCTGTTTGGCTATTCAAATTTAATTCCTATCCTCCTGCATATTCCAGAAGGTTTGTATATCTGCTTCATTGACTGTGAAATACACTTGAAACAATACATGAAAAACATGTTCTATAAAGTAGATGAAGTGGGTTTCCACTATTTGAGGAGAAGAAAATTCTCTGATCTTTCCATGATTTTAGAGATTTTAAAAGGAGAGCCTACCCAAAAATTAATATTTCTTCAACAGGAGCAGATTAGATGAACAGAATGAAAGAAGTTTGAGAAAAATTGGACAACTAATAAGAAAGTTACGAATGTTTCAATATTTAGACAAATTGGCAATTGATGACGTCATAGGTGCACAAATGACGATTTATTACATTCATATCAATGTCATAAAATGTTCATTTTTTCCCCACCCCAAAAATATGATATCCTCAAAACTCTTACTGAAGGATATCTTTATGATAGATATGTAGATCCACTATTTGCATGTTCACATTCATACAAACTTTGCAACTTTCTGTAAAAACGAGGAATTTTCTACCATATTTATAATGAAAACTCTGGTTAGTTGTGCACCCATGATGTCATCAAATTGGCAACATTTCATAAAATTTCCACTGATTTGCCCAATTTTTCAAATCTTTAAAAATTCATAACTTTTTTTTTATTACTCGTCCGATTTCCTTCAAACTTTTGTGTTTTAGTCACCAATTTTTTTCTGCTTCTGCTGAAAAATTATTATTTTGTGGTAGACTCTTCTTTAAAAAAATTAAATTCCCTGACTTTTCCCTGACTTGAAAAGATGGAAACCTTGTCTGGTCTGATGCTATAGGGAAAATAACTATCGAAGCAGATTTAAACAACTTTTCCAAGTTTTTTTCCCCTATTCACATCATTTTGACATGGAGTATCTTCAATAATTATGATAGTGCAGAAACCCGCAAGAATTCTTATCCTTGAATATATCCAGAAACTAAAAATCATCTGCTTACAGATATAATAGCAATGATGAGTTCAAGCATAGGGCTAGAATTGATAGAATGTACATTATATAACCAACTTTCTAGGAACCAAGACCTGTTTGAAAACACTGAGGCAAATGGTTTGTTTTGTTTTACAAATAAAAATTCTGCTTTTATTGTAGGCATGCTCATCAAAGTCCAATCCATTCACACATACAGTAAACAAAATGGTAGAAACAAGTTTCTGTGTTTTAAACTTTCTATTTTTGGATCATCTAAATCAAGAAAAAGAGTTCAAATTCTATCTTATTTGTTTCACAGCATGCAAGTGAAACATTCATTTTAATTCTGCTTGCCTCACTTTATGAGTTTAAATGTTTTAATTAGTCAAAATTTTGCTATCATATCTTTTCAGTTCAGTTAAAATTTGCAAAATATTAAAAAAAAAATTAAGGAACTATCAAGACAAGTTAAATTTGGTAAATTTGTCCTTAAAGTTTGTCAAAACTTACTTGATTGCTGTGAGTCTGAGCTACCATCTGCAAAGTTACGTGGATCTGCAAGGAACTCGGTTAGCGACAGTCGAGCCTGGCGTCTGTGTTCTGCACTTAGAGAGGCACCGGAAGTTTCATCGTTTTCCGAACTACTGAATGATCAGAAATGAGTGAAGACAAAAGAAATCATTTAAACAAACTATAAAGGCCAAGAAGGTTCAGAGAAAGAGATTGTATGACTTCTCCTCGCATCGCTTGAATTAGAATAATGATGAAGCATTCTAATTCATTGGCTGAAATTTTTGCAGTGGATTTATATTTTGCCAATTTGACTGTCATGATCTAATTTACATTTTTAATCATTATCATTACGTGAATTAGCAAATCCAATTAATGTTTTCTAATGAGTAATGGATACTAGGTAAAAACAGATAGTGTTCACCCAAGTATGAATGGAAATTGATCTTGTAAATGGCACTACCTCATCTAATCTAAACAATTATTTAAAAAATAAAGTTTTAATTCTTTTCAACAATTGGACATTTTACAGATACACAAAGTAAACACTAGTGGATCCTAGGTTGGAGGGGGGAAAAACGAATCTATCATGACCTCTGTTATTTGTATTGCTATTTTCAATAGTCATGGGCAAATCTTAGTACAAGTTAAAAGTCAAAACGTGTATTTTTCATTATGAAATGAAAAAACAAAGATGGTACACCTATGACTTCTCTTAATTACATTGGTAATTACAATAATTGGAGGGGGTGCAGTTAAATCAACATAAAGACAATACTTTTTCCTTCCAAAATCAGAAGATAAATATGAAGATGATTTTCGTACGACTTCTGTTAAGTGCATTGGTATTTTCAATGCTCGGGAAATTACATTTCAATGATCATTACCCTCTTGTATCTCAATGTCTTTGTTCGTTAAATTTCATCTTTTCTATCCAGGGAAATTTTTATCCCTTACATCATTGGCTATAAATAAAATATATGTATTTTGTATGCTTGTATGATCCCTGTGGTAGTCATATGCACTACTGAGAAAAGTCAGGGGTCACTTTTTACTTGTTCAAATTCACCATGGTTCATTTTTCCGAAAATGTAGTGAAGCGAGAGATATCATTTATCAATGGAAATCGATGTGTGAAAATAGTCATATAGGCCCGTATTCCGATAGCAAGGTTTAACTCAACCCTGGACTAAGTCGTTGTTATTTAGACCCGAGCTATTCAAAAGTTAAACCAAGAGTCTAAAGAACAATGACTTAGACCTGGGTAAGTTAAACCTCGCTATCGGAATACGGGCCTTTAGGTTTAATATTATATTTCCAGAGATAGAGAGCTTGTATTCAAATCTATACACACATTTCATAGTGATCCCTAAATTATCTCAAATGTGATATTTATTTTGACTGTTGTAAATGCCATTTTGATAACTCAAATATTATACATATTTTCAATTTTGCTACCTCTTCAAGGGTCCTATGTGTTACAAGTTTAAAACTATTTAGAAGTCACCCTTTTTCTATAGTTATCAAAATGTAAATTTATTGAACATGTTTTTACATTGTAAATACCATCATTGTTTTTGATTTTTTTATGATTGATATTGGAAATCAAGTCGATCTGAACTGAACTTTTATGGCTTGATGCTGTTTCTCAAATATGTTCCCACTTTCATTCCAACAATTTATCAAATTACACAAAATGGAGAAAGGGTAACATAAAAAAATGCCACAAACCCTTCCCTAGTGTACATGTATGTGAATCCAAATGTATATTATGGGAATAAATGGTGTTAAAAGATGAGGGGCCAGTTTGTGATATTTTGGAACAACCATAATATAATGAATCCTAATCCTTTAAATGGTCTTGTGGGCTTTGTGAAGTTGTAGAAAATATGAGAAATTGACCAAGGATGCAATATCAGAATTTAAATTAGTTTATGATTGCATTCCATTATTTGTATCTTCACCAAGTCCAAGAGGCCCCTAAAATGAGGTTGATTCTCCGAAACGGGGACAGCAAAGTGTCAAAAAACCAGTCATCTTTTGTATGGAATTTCCAAATTACCAATTCAAATGAATCAAAATATTCAACAAGCACCAGTACGCTACTCAGAGAAAGTTAGGGATCACTTTGGAATTGTTTTTCTTCACTTTTGGTTCACTTTGTAGGATGTGTAGTGGAGAAGGTGACATCAAACAACAACTGAAACCACTCATGTATGAAAGTAATTCCAGTGTGTCTGATTACATGCAGGGCAGTTTTATTTGAGGTATTTCCCTAAGATATAATATCTAATATAAAAATTTATATACACAATCAAAAGTGATCCCTAACCTTTTATTGTGCAGTGTATATTCCAGACCTCCCAACCTTATAGACTAAAAAAAGAGGGAAGAATAATGATTCCCATAGGAAAGTGTAGTATAATTATCATGAAAAATCATAATATGCAATGAAAACATGACATCAGAATGATGAAAAATCATATTTATCCCTCCAAATTCATAATGGTTGGGAGGTCCGATATTCATTTGTCATAATGCGCATACAAAAGTAATTATGCAATGGACATCCACCATGGTGTTTTAATCAAACATATCAACAGTTTTCTGGTTATGTTCAATGATCACCTGGGTAACTGGCAATTCTCGCAACCGACCATACACTCAACTTAAGAATCGCAGATGGCGCTATGCAGTTTTAACTAGAATTACGTCATAAAAGTTGACTTACCTTCTTCCTGTTACATATATTTGCATGTGTTTTCATTTTCGCGAATGTTCTAGATCGAAAAATCACGTTTGTTTTGCACTTTATGTTAAATATTTCCTGATATTACCTTTCATTACACCAAGGTTTGTTTCTTTTATACAGTACCAAGTACCTTTGATAGTGTTAAAAGAAGAAAAATGGGCAATTATCCAAAAGGATAACCATGGCACGTGTATTAGCTTCCCAAACTGGAAGTCCCCTAGTCAACTGTAACAGATTAATATCGACGATATCGTGAGACATCGTTTAATATCGGGTATTGTCGATTGCGAGAATTTGTTGATGATACAAAAGGGTATAGGTATGTGCATATATACTTAAGAAATGAAAATGAAGGTAATCAATGTTGGAAATTTCTTCAAAATTAATATGAGGGATGAATTCAAATACAAATACCTAAATAGACATGTGCAAAGAGGAAACTGGAAAAGTGATTTCAATGGTTTCCAGCACCCTATGGCATAAAAAGTTGTGTTTAAACACAAGTCAGAAAATTTAACGCAACTCAGATTTCAACCTATCAGGAATGTGTATTTAGGACTTGCGTTTAATTTTCTGAGCTATCATTAAACGCAACTTTTAATGCGATAGGGCCCAGATCTTATATTGATCATTAAAGAAAAATGTTTAAAAGTATAATTTTTTTCCAGTTGACATCCCCTATTTCAAATGATTAGTAATCTTACCAATAAATAAACAAATACTTATAAATGGAACATATCATAAAAACAGAGCAAAGAAATGANGTATTTAGGACTTGCGTTTAATTTTCTGAGCTATCATTAAACGCAACTTTTAATGCGATAGGGCCCAGATCTTATATTGATCATTAAAGAAAAATGAGGCTCGTCGCGACAAAAGGGCCCTTAAGCTGTTTACGCGTACACGGTAAAACTCTGCGCGGTGGCATGACGTCACAATGAGCTGAACAGGGGAATGGAAAAAGCTAGGTTTAGTACCCAGGCGTAATGCTAAATAAATCTCAGAACATTACGGTAGAAATCAGAATCATGTAACGGTACACAAGCTCCTTCTTTATGTTATTTGTAATAATACTCACAACCGTGTAAACTGTATTCGAATCAACTTTTGTGCCAGGAGATTTGTAATATCAGAGAAAAAAGATGAGAAAGAATTGAGGAGTTGAAATCATTTGAGTGGTCCAAATGAGAATTGTTAGATCTACCCTCACTCTATAAACAGCATGATAAATACTTTCCTAGTCCGAAATTAAGGCCAAAAAAAAAAGCGGTGACGTCGGGAGTGATTTTAGGTTTCCACAATTAAACCGAATAAAATACTAAACCAATAAATATTAAGACATCTTCCTTGTAAATAAAGCAACACCAAACAAGATGCTTAAAAATAATGTTCTTGCCCAGTTTTTTTCCTCGTAACTTTGAAACAAATTGCACAAATGAGTGAAGCCAACACGTTGATTTTATAATTGTTAAATGAAGAGTCTATCTTAAAATAGTACATCTTCAACAGGAGCAGAAAAATCAAATGAACAGAAAAAAGGTTTGAGAAAAATCGTACAGCTAAAGAGAACTCCTGATGAAGATTTTTTTCAGTAGACTCTTCTTTTAATGTCATAGTGGCATGCATAGCAATTTGTTTGTTGATGAATGAACTCGCCTTTTGAATCTTTACAAATCTTATTATTTTGATAAACAGTTTTATATTCATCGAACTGGGAAAGTATTATTTGAAGAAAAACGATGTTGAAAAGATGACAGTTCTCTACAAATTAACTAAAAATGTGTAATGATTTTCAATGCATATTAACTCATCCGTCGCCAAGGGATCAAATCGGATTAGTCGATGGATCGCCAAGCGTGCCAATCGGCACAATAGTACTTTTCCGAAAATCAATACGATTGCGCCGCGCTCGCGACCGTACAGTGTGAATTTCCGACCTGTGTCAATTCATTACGGATTTAGCTTTCACAT
>BQKZ01005328.1:5145-16648 GCA_036244855.1 Temnopleurus reevesii | reverse complement strand
ATATTGACTAGACTCAGGCTTGGCATATATATAGGAGTCGAGTATAGAAACTTATACACCAAAAAATTTCTTAGAGAAACATAGAAAAAGGGTATAAAGAAGAAAGGAAACTGCATGAATATTTATAGAAAATGCATAATGAGGATTAGAGACAATTAAAAAGAAGTATCAGTAGAAATACAGAGGTACTTTACATATATAGATATTAAGACCACCAGAATTAGCCGACGTTACCAAATCACCAATCATTCACAATGTAAACCATGACATCCCAAAGATATGAGGTTGAAATGTGTTATATTTTATACATTCAAGCAATTTCATGCAAAAATACTTTTTATTCATGCACATCACACTTATTATCTATTCAAGCAAATATATGCTCAAATACATATTCGTTGAAGCATGCAAAGGATTGGTTTGATAATGAGATTGCAAGATTAACGTGATAGAAGAAAGCTAGGTAACCATATTATTGAGGAATTATTTTACCAAAAAAATAGATGAGTATGTAGCTCATGCCAAATATTCATACTCAGCAAAGTAGGGTTGCCACTGTTTAAAAGCACTCTCCAAGCAAAGCTCACAAAGCGAAAGCAGATGAGACACCAAAACAGCAAAAGACCATTTGCAATTTGATCAGGAGCAGTCTGTATCTATGATTTCACCATTATGCCTTGGGGAATAAATTGAAAAGTGACATCACATGCACCAAATGCAGTAAAGCTGGGGCAAGGGGCAAATTTGAACAAGTGTAGGAAAAAATGTGTTTGGATTAAAAATGACAAAAGAGGGCGGTGCATGTACTTACAGTCGGGTATCGTACATAGACGCACTCCGGTGCTGCCCTGCAATGCAACAAAGAAATGATCCATCATTAGTCGAAAATAAAGATGCACGAGAATCAACGCGTCTTACAAAGTCCTGCAACACCGCATCCATGGCTATACACAAAGATGATGTCAAGGACTTCACGTAGCACCAAGCTCTCGTCGATATCTACTTTCTGTTTGTCTCTGTTTACCCATGATCCCCCTTTTTTTCGGATGCCCCCCACCTGTTATCTCGAGAAATCATTCAAGTGAAAATTGAATTCATATGGCTATGGCGGCAGGGTGATACTTTTCCCCTTTATTATTAGGAAATTCTTGCATTGTTTTGGGACGCACTCAGACGGAGCCTTCCTTTCGTTTCGCGCCGCTGAGTCACCGAACGTCCAGGAAAGGCTCGGGAAAACTATTGGTCTGCTAACCCACATGCGCCAGAGCAGATTGCAGTTAGCTTCTTAATCTTAATTGCATCAGTGTTTTGCAACTATATTCAGTTACAACTCTAAACACTTTCTTGGCATTCACATTTGGTGAAGTCTTTAACATCAGGTGTAACGGCCTCTTTGTGGGCGAGCTCAGAACATGCATTATTCTATTTTAATCTTCTCAGGGTTGACAAGATCTTTCTATCCAGAATTTAATCCCTTTGTCTTGTATAGATATGTGAATAGATTCAAGCATGCAGAACATTCAGGCACTAATCATTATTGATTAATTATCAATCAAATTTTGTTCACATAATTGCTATCCAACTGGGTGCAATTAAGGTATGATATATAACAATGTCTTGATGACCTCGTGATAATAATTTGAGATGAGAGGCCCCATTTGGAATGGATGAGCCTTTAAAATTGTACAACCCAATGAAAACATGAAAATAATGTTGTAATAAGTCTAGATGTCCAATGATAGTGCAATAAGACAATTAAGGCTTTAGCCCTCAATTGATCTTTTTTTATATTTGCAGGGAAGCCAAGAGTCCAGAATTTGGCATGAGGATGGAAATTAAACTGTAAATCACCAAAGAGCTAAACCAAGTATATTCTCATGAGACAAAGTATGCTAGCAAGAACTAGACTCTTTCTCCAATGAGTAAACATTTCCTTCAGCTGCTGAATAGTTCACATTTTAATTTCTATCCTCATACATATTCCTGAATGGTTGGTAACTCTGCAATAACATACTAATGGGGGTGTTGCTCAAAATCAACTGCAAATCAACTGCAAATCAACTGTAACTTTGCATATTGCAACGTGCATTTTCATTCGCCACGGTCTGCGCATTTAACAAGACACGCATAAAACATGATTTTGATTGGCGCGTCCCAATCAACTGCCTGTTGATAAAGCATTCAAGCAACCTTGCGTTCAACTGCGATGTATTAACCCACTGACTACCAAATTTTGTAACTCCCATAGGCTTAGTGCACGGACTACCAACTTCCACTAATCAATGGATTGATTTATGCCCTGAGCGATGTTTCTCCAAATCATTCGTAAAGTTATGCATGACTTTGAGAAAGACCGGAGTACATTAACAAGTGTAGTACACTTAGGATTCTTGATCATTCAGTACAAAAAACAATACCAGTCCAATAAACTGGGGTTATAAATGCTCTATGCTATACACTATGCTCTATGCTAAAATACACCAGTCTTTCTTAAAATCGTGCGTAACTTTATTAAGAATGACTTGGTGAAGCACCTCCCTGGAAAGTGAAAATTTACTTTGTTCTGTTGAGAGGTTCCTCTTCTGCCTCCTGACGACNGTTCAGAACTATTGGCATGCAAAAGAGATATAGTACCACAGAATAGAACCATGCAAGAGTTATATGGTCAAACCTATCTTATTCCCCAGTCACATAGAGCCCCAGAAGCAACATGATTCAACACAACCCTTTGTTTGGAGGCAGTTAATTGTGAACTTAACGAAGAGACATGTTCAATCGTGTTGCTTCCAGGATTCTACGTATGTGACTAGGGCCTTAGAGGCCACCGGCCAATAGTGGTCACTTGGATTTATCATATTTTAAAATATTGTGTCTAGAACCTGTCCTCAGAGGAATCTTGTCCATTCAGTGGCCACTAAAGACAGGTTTTACTTTATATCCTGAGCCTAGTCAATATATAGATTGCAGTACAAAGGTATCATAGTAAAGAACATAAACAGAAGATTTTATTCTTTACTTTTTTGAAAGATTTTTTGTGTAACGTTAAGCTTTGAGATTTGACTTCGTTTCATATTTGTTTTGTAATCATATTGACTAGACTCAGGCTTGGCATATATATAGGAGTCGAGTATAGAAACTTATACACCAAAATATTTCTTAGAGAAACATAGAAAAAGGGTATAAAGAAGAAAGGAAACTGCATGAATATTTATATAAAATGCATAATGAGGATTAGAGACAATTAAAAAGAAGTATCAGTAGAAATACAGAGGTACTTAACATATATAGATATTAAGACCACCAGAATTAGCTGACGTTACCAAATCACCAATCATTCACAATGTAAACCATGACATCCCAAAGATATGAGGTTGAAATGTGTTATATTTTATACATTCAAGCAATTTCATGCAAAAATACTTTTTATTCATGCACATCACACTTATTATCTATTCAAGCAAATATATGCTCAAATACATATTCATTGAAGCATGCAAAGGACTGATTTGATGATGAGATTACAAGACTTATGTGATAGAAGAAAGTTAGGAAACCATATAGCAACTTTAGCATAAACATTGAGGAAGTATCAAAACAAAAATAAAGTAAGTAGCTCATGCCAAATATTCTTACTCAGCAAAGTAGGGTTGCCACTGTTTAAAAACACTCCCGGCAAAGCTCCCAAAGCAAACGCAGACTGGACACAAAGAGAGCAAATTTTCATATTGATCATGAATGGTATGTACCTGTCATATAAGCATGATGCCTTGGGGAATAAATTCAAAATGATATCCCATGCACCAAATGTGGTAAAGCTGGTGAAGGGAAATTTTGAGTAATAAATGTAAAGAAAAGTTTGGATTAAAAATGGCCCAAGAGGGCGATGCATATACTTACAGTCGGGTATCGTACATAGACGCACTCCGGTGCTGCCCTGCAATGCAACAAAGAAATAATCCATCATTAGTCGAGAATAAAGATGCGCGAGAATCAACGCGTCTTACAAAGTCCTGCAACACCGCATCCATGGCTATACACAAAGATGATGTCAAGGACTTCACGTAGCACCAAGCTCTCGTCGATATCTACTTTCTGTTTGTCTCTGTTTACCCATGATCACCCTTTTTTCGGATGCCCCCCACCTGTTATCTCGAGAAATCATTCAAGTGAAAATTGAATTCATATGGCTATGGCGGCAGGGCGATACTTTTCCCCTTTTTTGTTAGGAAATTCTTGCATTGTTTTGGGACGCACTCAGACTGAGCCTTCCTTTCGTTTCGCGCCGCTGAGTCACCGAACGTCCAGGAAAGGCTCGGGAAAACTATTGGTCTGCTAACCCACATGCGCCAGAGTAGATTGCAGTTAGCTTCTTAATCTTAATTGCATCAGTGTTTTGCAACTATATTCAGTTACGACTCTAAACACTTTCTTGGCATTAACATTTGGTGAAGTCTTTAACATCAGGTTTAACGGCCTCTTTGTGGACGAGCTCAAAACGTGCATGATTCTATTCTAATCTTTTCAAGGTTGGCAAGATCTTTCTTTCCAGATTCTTGATCATTTAGTACAAGAACTGATACCAGTCCTACATAAAGTCGTTATAAAAGTCTTTCGTAACTTGGTAAACACCACCTTTGTATCAGTTCTTGTATTGAATGATAGAGAATCATACGCAAATTAGACTCATTGTGCATTAGACTTGTTAACGTCCTCCAGTTTTTCTTTAACGTCCACTATTATGACAATATATTAGCTTGTGGCGATGTATTCTACCCTTTCCATCACCTCTGTGGAGAAGAGCCCCCCCCCCCACCCCATATGTCCCATATAATTTAAATAATTTTTCTTCAAATTTTAGTGAGATCATCACAAGTCAACATATTGTCATAATAGTGGACCTTTAAAGTCATTCGCATATAAGAACAATTTGAAGATTGACCCCCTGGAAAGTGAAAATTTACTTTGTTCTGTTGAGAGGTTCCTCTTCTGCCTCCTGACGACGGGGCTGATGTGTGTGTTCTTGGAGGAGGAGGAGCTGGTCGAGCCGAGGCTTTCCTTTCCCAAGGCACCCTCCTCGCCGTCTAGCCCATACCCTTCATTCTGCTTGTGATAGGAGAAAGGAAGTGGAGAAAGGGAAATAAAAAAGAGAAAGTTATGACTTTAGATGGTTAGGAATATATGTTGGGACGAATGAATGTGCTTTCTTGGAGACTTGCGACAGAGATTTTATTTTTTTGTGCTCTTCAATATTGATAAGTGAAAATTTGAAGAGTGAATTACATGTAAGAGTTAACTTTGAGTGTATTTGGAGCAACTATTTATCGAGTGATAAATGGGATCACCCTAAAAGGAATTTTAAAAAACATGTACAAAATCAACTGGAAAAAATTCACTTTTTCTAAAATGAATATGAATATATGTTCATTCATTCTTTAAAGTGTGTTCATTTTTATGGGAAAATGTAATTTTATTAATTACTACTTTGGGAAAAAAGGATACAATACTTTTGACACCCCTTCTTGAAAAACTGTTCTTATGTTAAATAGAGACTCAAGACCTGCATTCTAGGTCTTTGAATAGTGCAAATTAGCTCCTGTTAAAAGCTTGGGGTGATTTCTTGTAGCTGTATCTCTTTTCCTTCCCCAAACATAATGTTCTGATTAATTGATTTTCCTCTTCTCTAATATCCTACATCGAACCAATTAACACATTCAGTGGCAAAATTTACAGCTCTCAAAAATAGAATCCTAGATTCTGAGATAACATTTAAAAGTTCTAATCTAATTTCCTTTTCCCAGTGTCATACTCAGGCTTGATAGATTCCAGGAGTGAATGTAATACAACAGAAATTTGTTGTTGATGTTCTAGTGCTTATCAATTACTAAAAATTGAAGCACCCTCCTTGAATACTCTCCAGGGAGTATAAAATGTGCATACAGTGTACATTGTAGCTTGCATGCCTGAATCCAATAAACAGGGGAAATAATTGCTCTATGCTACATTCTTTATTGCAAAGCCCGCTAAGGAAACAGCTTGTATAACTGAAGCGCCTACCATGGATGAATAAGACACATTATTATCATTGTTGTCATGAAATATTGAATAGCTTTCCTCAACATTCTTTCATGAGGGCAGATAATTTGAGGATGGTAACTTTAAAAAGAAATTAATTTCCCATGCAAATTGTGAAACAATATATTTCATCTTTGAGGAAATAAAAGAACAGGGTGCATTTCTGTCCAAAAAAAATGCTTTCCTAAATTTCTATAGCAGGGTGTTGTGTAAAATGGATGCATGTGTACTACTCCCCCCCCCCCCATTAAGAACATTAAAAGCTTGTCTTGTTTTTTTCTTGTTGCAGATGTTGTAAATACTAGCAGGATTTTTCATTGGCTCATGTCTCTTTCACTTGTTCTAATATAGGGGCCTTGATCACAGGATGCTGTTGTACAAACCTGCCATAGCAACAGATTTAAGCATAATTTCACAAAAATGGTTTGTTTGAATTTCACATTTCTGCTGTTACCTATATATAGCAACCTCGCATGAATAGGGCCAGTTGCCATGACACAAAACTGGCACAGAGAAAGCTTCCATGTCAACTCCCTAAAGACAAAGTCATTTTACAACAAGACTGTCGCAATGTCAGTTTTAAGCAAGGACCCCCAGGTAGGGCCTGAGGTACACCTTGTCCAGATTAATCAGGCCTAATTCAATTCAATTATAGCACTGTCTGAGAGGAAACAAAACTTACTGGAGCCCTCTGGTCCTTTTACAGACCTATTCATACTAGATCTAAATTATTATATTCATTAACATTTTTATATTCCTGCATTCAAATTGTAAGGTTTACAAAAAAAATGGTTAATTAATCACTTACTTTTCAGCCCTACTGAAATAAAACAAAATAAAATTAATTGATTAATCTATTACTGAATGAATAAATAAATGAATAGATAAATTTATAAATAAATAGCTATTAAATAACAAAACTCTATGGAAACAGAGAGAGGGGGAGAGGGGTTTGGTCTTGCGCAATTCACTCTTCCTCATATACAGTCTACTCAAATGTTGCTCCAGTGCACTTATTGCAAGATGTATAAGAATTTTATATGGTACCGGATGATAGGGCAAAAAGGGAACTGGGGGAGCAGGGATAAACCTTAGATCCTATATGGTTCCTGTTCTGAGATAAATCTTGCAAACTATGAGGGAAATAGATGAAAAATCAAAGCAACCATGAAATAAGCATATTCAAACGCACTGTATAAATTTTGTCTTGATTCACCCCAAGCATTCCTGTTCTTCCCACCACTATACAGTACACACCCAAGAAACAAAGCCCTGTGTAAATGATCCTATAAATATCAGAAAACCAGCTCTTTTTTTGTAGTTTTGTTCCCCTTCCCCTAGACCTTCAGGAAATGAGATAACACCCTTAGCCCGTAGGGTCGGAGGTTCAAATACCAAAGAGGGGGCGGATGTTTATATGCTGACCAGACATTTGCTTCAGGCTTTAATTGCTGAAAGTTAAGGTTGTGATCACTTTAGGGTTAAGCTACGAGGGTGATGCTAAAAAGCTGCGATCAATTGGAAGTTTGATGAGCACGTGCCAATTGTAATCACTGTTTCATACCCAACTTTTCAAAAGCATATCTTGTCAAGGGACTGTGCACAAATTACAATGAATAAAAGCGAATTAAATTTCAATTCGCGACGTATTTGCAGTTGGTTTGCCATCAATCGCATCTTTCTAGCAACTCCCTCTTATTTACTCTTACAGTCCATATATGTAGTCTTTGAATGACATACATGCTGAAGTAACCAAAAATTGATGAAGCAACATTTCAATTGCTATTTAGATTTGTAAAACTTTCCTTCAAATTGCCTCTGAATTTGAACTGAAAGTTTCCCCACAAGATGTTTTTGTAAGCTGTACTAAATAATCAATTATTCCATACCACATGATTTGGAATTCGTAAAGTTAAATTATAGTTACCAATGAGATTGAAAATTACCCGAAATATGTACATATTCTAATAACTTTGAGAAACGATAACCCTTAAACTTAGAACTTAGCAATAAAGTGTAATTTTTGTTTATTTAAAATTAAAATTAGCAATAAAGAGTCATATATACATGGGCTTATTTTGCTTAAAATTCATTTGAAATATCTTTCAAAGATAACCAAGTATTCAAATGAAAATGTATATCACAATATTAATTTTATTGACAGATGGAAAATGCATTGAATTTAGATTTGATATGTTGTTTGAAAAGTTCTTGGCTTTTCTTACGATGCATATCGGTTACTATTAAACTTAATCCTAATGATTAAGAACTCTTTCGTAAGAAAACATCTTTTTCAACTCCTGTTTGTGCTTACCACTTGTGCCTAGATAAAAGATAATCCACAAAATGTATGTTAATTCCAAATTTAATTCCAAATAATAATCCAAAAGAGAGTCCAAAGACGAGAATCCGAACGACGATCTAGTCCTGTTATGGTCCCCCTAAAGAAATTAGCAAATTGGCAGCAAGAGGGGAAAACTGACCGATGTTTCGCTCGCACAGGAAGAAAACTCAATTTGTACGAGTTAAGGACACATTACATACCGGCGAGGCTATGATTCACCAACTCCTGCTAATTGCCGGCCGCGAGTTCTGGAAACTTTGGGATTTGGGACAAAGTGGTAATGAAAGGAATTTAAGGTACAGGAAGGGGGTATGAATGAAGTGTCGTAAAAGGGGCTTGATTTGGTAGGTGTCATGTGCATGTATGGGGTATATGGCAAACTTGGACAGATAACAACTGTTTAAAATGAACGGTACAGTTCAGACAGCTAACCGTATCAAGGCAATAAATTGAAAAAGAAGGGCCATTTTCACAGGAAGCTTAGGTTCAAATGGAGCAGTGAAAGGATTTGGCAGGTGTCGTGAGTGTGGGGTGCAAGATATCAATTATGGGAAGTTTGAAACTGCTTGATAGAAAAGATAAAGATATGAGGAGCTGAAAAAAAACATTGAAAACTGTTTTCCAATAAATGCTCAGAATGCTGAAAAAGATGTGTCATTTTTCAGAGACATCTGCAGAACCATGCAAAACAGGGCACAAAAATGGGTGTGCATGGTGTTACGAAGGGGCTGATTTATGGGGTATGTGGCAAATTTAACAGTTTGGCACTGTTTGAAAATAAAAAATCGATAGTTTCTTTGATCAAAATCAGCTACTTTGTATCTTGTTCATATTTTGTAAATACATGCTCTGAATGTTGGAAAAAAGGATTTAAAAAAAATAAAAAAAGACAGAAAAGAGAAAAGAGGGGTTTGGATGTACAAAGAGGTTGACCAATCTAGAGAATTATTCATCTATAAAAACAACCCAAAATACAATTAACAGCATGTATGCTATGCAAAAGATAAATCATCGCTATTTCAATGGTTGTATCTCAAACTATTAGAAAATCAATTTTCATCCACAAGCAATTTAAAAAAAATCAAATTTTGGGAAAATAATCTGAATCACTCAATGTCTTAACTGATTCTGTTTGCAAATTAATCATTTTAATGTTTCTAAACAAAATAAAGACAAAAGGGACATTCAAGAAGTCCTTCTATTTTTCATCTATAATTGAAGAGGAGACATGCATAAATCAATCAGGGAAATCCCTAGTTTCTTTTGGAAAAACTGGCTTATTCTAAATACGAGGAAAATGAAATCCCAGTTGAGTTTTCAATTCTCTGAACAACATATCAGAGGATTTATCTAGATTATGGAATAGCAGAACTCAGGACGCTCTGGTAATCATTTGATTCTCATGTGTTAAAAAAACAATAGAAGGTCAAACTAATTGTCATGAATTCGTCATTAAAGTTCTTTGGACACACAAACTTGGGCCAAGTATATACACAGGAAATGTTCATTGATTTATTTGAGATCAGTTGCCAGAAATATGCTTCAGATTCTATGATTGTCTTCAATTGTGAAGGGAGTATAATCCTATCAAAACAACTTGATTTGAAGTAAAAACAAAAAAAAATCATATAATACTGAACTAATCCTACTATTGAGCAATTTGTATGAATTGAAAGAAAATGCCCTTCCAAGAAATGGATGAGTAGAAGCAAAATCTTCTTTTCTCAGAAATTAAATATGTTAGGCCACGTTCAACTTATCAATATGTTGGAAAATTGAAATCAACAACTCGTTTATGAACATGAAATAGTAAACAAATTACATTTGGGATACGAGAGCAAAAACTAATGCTTGAAAAGATATGTAGATTGAATTATGATTTTGTTGAATGGTTTTATTGAATAGGCTAATAGAAGAGATGGTGTAATTCAAATCACTAAATTTGAAAGGTGGATTGAAGAACTATGAAAATGGGGGAAGATGGATACTTTGAAGGATATAAAACTTGCAACTTTTATGTATCAAAGAATATATAACGCTATAAATATGTTATTTTCTACGACAATTTCATGAGAGTGTATCAGGAGATTGTAAAAATGGGAGGGGATAAGCATTGAAAAATAAAAAATGTGATTCTTTAAGTGGACCAATGGGGAAAGATCTCCATTTTAGATACATTGTGTTTTGAGAATATTGTGGAGTATAGGAAAAACAGAAGTAAATTATCAGAAGGGAAAAGGGAGTTTCTTTAAGGATACAAAAAGGTTCCAATTTCATAAATGCAATGCTCTCTGAAAAGTTTGGGAGTGTTGAAAAAGGGGGAGGGGAGATCCTTTTATTACGACAGGATATGAATGATTTAGAGGTGGATAAGAGAAGAACAAATCTTTCCTTGCCTCAACAAGTGTTTCTCTCTTGTCTCCAGCCATGATGGGGGGAAACATCAAGTCGTATATGGCCCTGGACTTGTTAATGAGAGATGAATCATCTTTTTTACCTCATTTCTAAAACCTTGGTATCATTGTGGGTAGTCCTGTGTGGAGTCTGTGAGGTTTATTTGTCCCCCAAGGCTCAGGGGAGACATCACTCAACTGAGTAGGGATGAGAGCTTGGAGGTGTGTCTCCCCGTAGCATAGGGACAGATAAAACTCACAGATAAACCTCACAATTCAACACAAGATTGTGTGTCATTGAAAACCGAGTTATGTCTCCATATAGCATAGGGGCAGATAAACCTCACAAGGTGGGGAAGGGTTGATCGTGTGGATTTGAGTTATGTCTCCCTATTGGGAACAGATAACCCTCACATTGTGTGAAAAGAATACTCCTGTAGAATTCTGAGCTGAGTTTCAGCTCCTCATTTGGGACAGATAAACCTTAAAAATGCCAAAAAGTCTATATTCCGGGAGGCTCTCGTAGAAGAATCCTTGTCCCCAATGTTGTCTTTTAGTTTGACAGGTGCACACAGCCATGCCATGAAACAATGGTCATCTCTGACAACTTGTTACAGGAGAACTTTCTTCTGTCCTTAGAAAGTACAATTGGGTATGTGATGATATGTTTGGGATACGTAAGCCCCCCCCCCCC
>BQKZ01005327.1:32467-49521 GCA_036244855.1 Temnopleurus reevesii | reverse complement strand
TCTCTATTTATTCAAGCCATTCTAAAACATTCGCTTGACTTGTTTGATATTATTTTCGGTTCGTAGCACAGTTCGATAAATCGCTTCATGTAAAATAATTTGTTTTGTGTTAACCAGTTTCGCTCTTATTGAAATCCGAATGAATTATAGAGTACGACCGATTAGTCTTAGCTCTGTAACGAATTGTATGATTTAATTTCTTCTCTTATCTAATCTGTATTGTCTTTTCTTTTCTCTCCCTTTCTTCTTCTTCTTTCCTTTTCGTATCCTTTCTTTCTTTTTCTTTTTTTCTTCTTTTATTTCATTTCCTTCCCGCCTCTGTCTATTTATGTACTGGTATACATTTGTTAAGATGATTATTTGATTGTATGATTGTATTTTCTTTTCTTTTCTCTTCTTTTCTTTTCTTTTCTTTTCTTTCCTTTTCTTTTCTTTGTCCATTTTTTGTAATTGTATACGTTTGTTGTGAGGATTACTCGATTTGTGAAATAAACACAGTCCGACCGACGAGCTCATCACATAAACACCTTCATATTTTTGCCTCCTCCTTTACAGGCTCAACCTCTTCAACATTTGTAACTAACCCAAGGTCACGGGGTGTTACACTTGTATATCTTGTATTCTTGATTTCATTGTAACTGTTTTGAATTGCCAAATAAATAATAATAATAGTAATAAAAAGGCCTTATTAATCGAGTTTGAGGATGTGTTCGCAAAGGATGATTTTGACGTAAGGAACTTCACTGAAGTCGGAATATTCAGTTTGAGACGTAAAGGGGTAGGGTCCTACAAAACGCCTTCCGGTCCAGGGGCCCAGGAGTCTATTACTGGGACTTTCGGGAGTGGCGCCCAGAGGGAGCCACAATCCCGTATGCGGGCGCAAGTCATGGACTCCCATTTTCACCCTGATAGATTGGCGAATGAACGGGGGGGTTCCCAGCTAGGGCGGAATCCCAGTGTCCCAGTCGAGGTCATAGGAGGCATACTTGATTATTGCGACCCCAAAAGGTATACTCCGGAGGACGATGACCTGGCTGAGAAGTTGGTTTCCCTAACACCCCAATGGAAGGCTGCCCTATGGAGGGATCCATCCAAAGTATGCAGCCTCATATACCGAGGAACACCAGCACCGTTTCCTCAGTCTCCAGTGCCACCCCAACATCGTCGGTTACAGTGAAGCTAGGCTGACTTGACTTCTCCCGGCCATCTTCAGAGTGGCCAGATCAGGATGTCCTAATGAACTGCATTTTTGCCCTGGGGACATGGGGAAAGGTCATCGTTGCTCATATCAGAGGCCCCCGTGATGACAACCAGGCCATGCCAATCAAGTAGTGGGTCTAAAAATACTGTTTGCATAATATTCTATTACTTTTAAGCAGGTTGCTCATAGAATGTAACGATTCCTCGTTACAAACAAGAAGAGGCCTTTTATCAAAAACACAAAAATTCCACTATAGTTGCATCTTCTAATCATCTAACAAAAGAAATTTGATATATTTATATACCTCTTGCCATGAACATGAATTATAGCCAGACAATCAAAACAAAATCTTCAGCCTCCATGGCATTATATTGTTCCTGAGACTGATACAACGTTACACTTTCTTTAAAAAAAAAGGACAATCCTTTGCTTATGCAACAAAGAAGTTATGAACATCTAGCAAAAAATTATAGTTATACTTTAAGAATATACACGGATGGATCGAAAGATCCAATTTCCCGGAACACGGGAGCACCTATGTATATTCCTGCTTTGAAAATAAAAAGATTTTACAGAACTTCGGATATTTCTGTCTGTCGGGCTGAACAAATAGCTATCATGATGGCGCTCACTTTTTTACGACAGATTTTTTCATTAACGATTCAGAAATAGACACTGTTTCTGAAACAAAATTTTTAGGCCTTACATTCGACTCAAAACTTCTTTGGAAGAGTCGCATTCAAAATATAATTGTTAAATGTAAAAGAATCAACTTATTAAAGACTATAGCGCATACGCACTGGGGTGCTTGCACCAAAACCTTATTAATAGTATATAGGGCACTTATTAGGTCTCTTTTAGACTTTGGGTCAATACTTTTTAATTCTGCTCCTACTACTGTAAAAACCAACTGAGCGCGATTCAATACGTATCTTTAAGGGTGGTAACAGGAACGCTGCCATTCACATCATTGAGCAGGTTACTTCCAGAATGTAACGAATCTTCGTTACAATTAAGGAGAGATCACTTATCAAAAAAAAATAAAAACCCCCATTGTAGCTGCACCCTCCGACCATCCAACAAAAGAAATTTAAGGATTGTTGGCAGTACAACTATAAATCCCCAAAATATGTACCTCTTGCTATGAATTAATTTAATTATTGCCCGACAATCGAAAGAAATGTAATCAGTCCTCAGCCTCCATGGCATTACATTGTTCCTGAGACTGATACAACATGGCACCTTCCTTTTTCAAGAAAGGACAATCCTTTGCTTTTGAAACAAAGAAGTTTTGAACATTTATTAAAACATTATAATTATACGAGGATATATATGAGGATATACACTGATGGATTGAAAGATCCAATAACCCGAAACATGGGAGCATCTATGTGTATTCCCGAATTAAAAATAAACAGTTTTTACAGAACTTCTGATATCTTGGTTTGTCGGGCTGAGCAGATAGCTACACTGTATTATGATGGCGCTCACCTTTTTAAAAGAATACTGCCCTCTACGAGCAACAATATTTACAGACTCCCCGAGTTCAATCCAATTGACTTCGAATTTTGACAACATACAATCTCCTCTTGTTCTGGAAATTCTTCAAAATAAATAAAGTTTCACTCTTATAACTTCAATATGAACTGAGTTTGTTCGTCGTTATCTGTGGAGTGTGTCTTGGACACATTTGAGATATACAGAATTTGAGGAGATTTCGTTCCTATATTTTGTCATATAGGTAAGCTCAATATAGGTTACCGTATCATGTACATCCCACCAATAAACTATTTATTGTAGGAGAACTAGTATGATATTTTCTTTAAAAATAACAAATAAACTAAGTACTGATACGGTCAATAGGTAACATAAGGAACATGGATGATACGTTTAAGTTATCAGCCATGGTGGAAGGGGCTACTGCTATTGCATTTCCAATAGATCCTGTCCNCTAAGTACTGATACGGTCAATGGGTAACATAAGGAACATGGATGATACGTTTAAGTTATCAGCCATGGTGGAAGGGGCTACTGCTATTGCATTTCCAATAGATCCTGTCCTGGATAAATCCAGGGTTGAGCGTTGGCTTGAGCACAAGCTCAAACACATCTAGTCACAAAAATAGGCAACAAAAGAACCATACGCTTCAGATCATAACCTTTAAAGCACAAGGTGACAGGAACCTCGGGAATGTTAACCCTGTTTGAATCGTTAAGGAAATCAATAAAAAGATACGTGTAGTCAAACAATAAAAAAGATTAAGTCATAATCCTCCATCGGCCAGCCCAACACCCTGAACGTTCTTATCAAACCAATGGAACGTGAAAAATCTTTGACAAAACTAAGCCCAATCTTTATTTCCCAAAGTCTTGACAAAATATTGGGACATGTAGTGATTCTGCTATTTATGTATGATGTCTCTGTTATGTTATGTACATGGCATGTCATTATGTTAATGTTATGTAAATGCGAATGCACAGAAGTGGTCTACGTCTACGTCTCTCCTCAAAGAAAGGCCTTGAAGGCCTTCTTGAGTTGACGATGTGTTTGCAAAGGATGATTTTGACCTAAGGAACCGAAGTCGAACATTCCGTCGACACAGGTGAAGCGATTTCACCTCGTCAACCGATACTATTCTCATCAAGCCTATCCTACCCGACAAATCTCTTACCTGAATAAATCCCATCACCGTCTCAAAAGAAATACACAAAAACTGCGGCAATCTAAAATCAATTAAACCGAGAGGAAACGGGCTCTTGGTTGAGTGCACAGATGCTAAGCAATATAAGAAGGTCGAATCCCTGGTGGTTTTGGTGGGAATAAATGTAAAAACAACCCCATGGACACCTGCCCCCCCCCTAACAAAGGTGTTATTTCTAGCATTCCCTTAGACATTACCCCCGAAGAAATTTGTGAAGAGTTGCAGCATGACGGCGCACTCAATGCCCGTAGAATAAAAAACGACAAAATGGCGCTCTCGTTGACACCATGGCAATTGTTATTACTTTTAAAGGTACCTCCCTCCCTCCCCGTTCATCACACCCGTAATGCGCTGCCAAAATTGCCAGGGTTTCGGCCATCTGAAAGATCGCTGTCGCCATGCCATCCGTTGCAAACGATGTGGCGGAGGGCACAACCTCTTAGAATGCCGAAATAAAGATGCCCCAAGTGTTTTCGATGCGGTGAGGGGCACAGTGTGGCTTACGAGGGTTGCACATTGTACAAACGAGAGAAAAAATCCAAAATCTAAAATTTACAGTGGGGATGTCCAATGAAGAAGCCCTTAACAAAATAGACACCCCCTGCAAATCCGCTCCGGACATTCAACCGGGCGTTCCCCAATCTACTTCAGCGGATTCACAATGGTCCCTTTATTCACATATCACTCTCGAAATACAGGAGCTTCTTTTTATATCTTTGTTTTGTTGTAAAGGCGATTCCAACACAAGCTGTGCTTTCAGGGTACTCGCCTCCTTTATTTTGTTTTACTTGTGATGTTATTTTGCATTGATTATGTATATGAAAAAGGAAATAAATTAATTCAATTCAAAATTCAATATCCCAGACTTGAACATTAGCAAAACGTCCGATATCTCTGCTGGGCTGAGCAGGCCGCGCTAGTTATGGCTCTTACATTTGTTGAGGAATACTGCCCTCTACGGGCTACCATCTTAACAGACTCCCTTAGCTATATTAAAAAAAAATACTATTATATTCTATAGACAGATATTAAAAATAACTTACTTCTCGCATTTTATTAATTGCTCTTCAAGCAAGAGAGTTGAAAAAGAGACTCTCAAAATATGAATATATATCTTTGGATATAATTTGATTTTTTTTTCTTTGTCTATCTCTACCCTCTTACCCTTCTCCTTTATCTGGTTTGGGACGTGTGTGCCCTGGGTGCTGACCGCCCGTTTGACGGGTTTCAACGGAGTGCGCCCATCCATTTCGATATGTANCATTTTGCATTGATTATGTATATGAAAAAGGAAATAAATTAATTCAATTCAAAATTCAATATCCCAGACTTGAACATTAGAAAACGTCCGATATCTCTGCCGGGCTGAGCAGGCCGCGGTTGTTATGGCTCTTACATTTGTTCACAGAGATACGATCTTTATGTCTTTATTACAAGGTTTCATTCAAACAAATTTTTCAATCTTTCTTTGCATATTATTGTTATTTAGTAATAAATTCAACAGTTATTACTATGTTTTTCCTAGACACACAGTATTAGCTTTGTTCCAATCAATGAATATATTAATTCCAATTGATGTACCTAATACCAGAATTGATGTTTAAATTCTTATATGTTAATCCCAAATTGTCATTGATCATAAACAGTTTCAAAAGATTGGTTTATGTCATTTGTATTGTGCTAATTTGTTTTTACTTCTCTCTTTTTTTATTTGCCTTGTATTGTAAAATCACAAATTTTTGATGAAATAAAATTATTTATGGAAAACACAATTGTCAAAACTCTTGCTGGAGATTACCAATAAAGATGGGATAAATGTTAATTATACCATACTAAACGATCCTAGATTCGATATTGGTGTTATTAATAGGATCTAGATGATGATGATGATGATGATGGTAAAGTTGATGATAATGATAATTATGAACAAGTGGTTGTGGTGGTGATAACTATTATGAAGACGCTGTAATTGTGATTGTGATGATGATGATGATGATGATGATGATGATGTTGATGATGATGATGGTGGTGGTAAGGTTATGATAATTATGAACGAGTGGTTGTGATGGTAATGATTATTATGAAGACGCTGTAATTGTGATGATGATGCTGCTGCTGATGATGATGGTGAAGTTGATGATGATGACGATGATGATGATAATGACGATTATGGTGGTGAAGTTGATGATGATGATGACGATGAGAGGGTGGATGTGGTGCTGGTGATTATTGTTAAGAAAACGTTGATATTGTGACAATAAATCATGGTAGTTGATATAGTGGGGGTGATGATGATGATGATGATGTTGATGATGATGATGGTAGTGGTAAGGTTATGATAATTATGAACGAGTGCATGGGATGATTATGATTATTATGAAGACGCTGTAATTGTGATGATGCTGCTGCTGCTGATGATGATGACGATGATGATAATGATGATGATGGTGGTGAAGTTGATGATGATGATGACGATGAGAGGGTGGATGTGGTGCTGGTGATTATTGTTAAGAAAACGTTGATATTGTGACAATAATAATCATGGTAGTTGATATAGTGGGGGTGAAGAAAAAAAAGTTTTCAGCTTGTCTTCTGCGCCATATAATGGCGGCGCTATATCGAGAGCAAGGCAAAGAAAGAGAAAGGGGGTTAGAATCCGGTAAGAAAAGAGAGGAATGGCACAATTTGTTAAATTCTTTATCGCAAACGACAGTGCTTTTTCCTGACCCCTTTTCTGCTACTACTGTTAACTACTTCTGCTTCCTATTCCCCTTCTCCTTCGTATTCTACTTCTTCTTCTCCTTCTTTTTTCACCTTCTCATTCTCCTTCGTCTTCTTCTTCTTCTTCTTCTTCTTCTATTCTTTTATGACGGAATATAGAATCAATCAATCAATCATAAGCCCGCTCGAGCAGCGAGAATAATAGCCATAGTTACGAATGCAATAAGACGAATTACAAAGATAGTCTTTTCTTTTTTAGGGGAGAATAATCAAATTGAGAAAAGAAGTCAATTTTGTTGTTTATCTCTGGACATCGGTGCTAATCTAATTACGCTAACAATTAAGTAATCAAATCATGCATAATGCATTAAATTATGTTAATGCGCAATGTTATCCTTATGAATATTCAACTTGCTTGTTTACATAGTTTTACGCGCTGTGCGCTGGAAAAATCACCATTTCGCTGATGCGCGGATATTTTAGGCTCTGTGTTAAAACAAATGGGAGTGGGGAGCAGTGTGCACTTTTGACTCCAAAAAAATCCCCCATGGGTGTGACGGAAGTGACGTCGGAGTTGAACCCCCCTGCATNTTGAACATTAGCAAAACGTCCGATATCTCTGCTGGGCTGAGCAGGCCGCGCTAGTTATGGCTCTTACATTTGTTGAGGAATACTGCCCTCTACAGGCTACCATCTTAACAGACTACCTTAGCTATGTTAAAGAAACAAAATACTATTATATTCTATAGACAGATATTAAAAATAACTTACTTCTCGCATTTTATTAATTGCTCTTCAAGCAAGAGAGTTGAAAAAGAGACTCTCTCAAAATACGAATATATTCCTTTGGATGTAATTTGATTTCTTTTTCTTTGTCTATCTCTATCCTCTTACCCTTCTCCTTTTTCTGGGTTGGGACGCGTGTGCCCTGGGTGCTGACCGCCCGTTTGACGGGTTTCAACGGAGTGCGCCCATCCATTTCGATATGTAAGGCCAAGCAGGTTGCTTTATATATAGCATTAGAATGAATAGAAGAATATAATCCAATCAATGTCTCTATTTCATCAGACTCTCTTAGCTCTCCATATCAATTAAATGACTGTCAATTTTCATGACCCTTTATTGGCCGACATATTGTACAAACTTCAAGGTCTTTTTTATCAAGGTATCGCAGTAAATTTCATCTGGATACCATCACATTGAAATAGCAGGTAGTTTTGCCAAACAGGCACTAAACAATCCCAATATAGATTTGTATATAGATCCCAATTATACAGAGTTATTAGGGACTTGGGCTCGAGCCCTCAATCTTTATAAAAAGAAGCATTTTCCGACTGTAAAGTCCAGAAGAGAACAGATTGTTCTCCACAGGATTAATACAGGAGATGTTAAATTATCATCCTTCCTTTACGATATAAAACATCCAAATGGGAACGGCAATGAATGTAATTTAAAAGAGGATGTGTCACATCTTTTGCATTGTCAAAAATATACACAAATAAGAAAGAAACAGTGTCAATATGACAATAAACTCCCAGAATCTCTGGAAGAGAGCTATAAAAACGTCAGTTCTGTCGATATCATACTATATATCGATATCGTACTATACTTTCAGGCACATGCATATAGTCATTTTTGACTAGCGTGCCGTTAAATATCAACAAAGAAGAAAATACTATATGCATACAATACAAAATTATATAGTGTATTGTAAAGTGAGATATATTAATCCTCATGTAAAAGAATACTTTTGTAACCATCTGTTAATGTACTTGCCAATATGACCGGCCTACCCCGGTGGGCAAGGCCAATGGGGAGAAGGCGCAAACCCATTGGTCAACGGTTGGGCTCCCCCCCCCCGCTTCTCTCCCCGCTTCTCTCCGCGCTTCCCCTCCACGCCGGGGTTAAGCGGTTGCACTTCTCGGCTTTCCAGGGGGTTACCATTCTCGAGAGGGGAGAGACTGGTTCAAATGCCCCTGATAGGGAGTAACTCGTTCCGGTGCCGGTAGCTACAAAGCTCTGTTGGCAAGTGACATTTATTATAGTTGGGGAAGGCTTACCATCCTAATTTAATTATCTTTTTCTATAGAAACAGATGTCATTTTCTACCCAACACTACAAACAGGATATTATCTGATCTATTCGATTATAATATAGTATCACATGGATATATATTCCGACAACATAATTATCTTTCTACAAGAAATAAAGATCCTTGATATAGTGTAGTATAAATATCTTTTGATAAATGTACAATTGAATTAATTTTGCAGCTTCAACTGAAAAATACAACCAAATATCCTCTTAATCTGAATCACGTTGCAAATTTGTCTACCATTCTTGGAAGTTTCGTTCGATCAACGTTCTTTCTGGCTTTCCTTATTTTATATCTTCATTTTGAAATTCTTTTCATTTGACATATATACAGAGTATGAGATTTTGTTTCTATATTTCATTGTATAGGTAAGCTCAATATTGGGTACCGTATTGTGCACATCCATCTAATAAATCATTTAATTTAGGAGAACTAGTATAATATTCTATTTAAAAGTATCAACTAAACCAAGTATACTGATAGGGTCAAAAATTAGTAGCATAGGGAACATGGATGATACATTTAACGTATCAGCCATAGGAGCCATAGGAGATGGGGCAACTGCATTTCCAATAGATCCTGTCCCGGATAAGTCCGGGGATGAGCGTTGGCTTGTAGTTGGGGAATCGAAAAAAAAACAAAGAACGTCCACGATTAAGCACAGGCTCAAATTCATCCAGTCCTGAAAATAGACAACAAAAAAACCGCACGCTTCAGAGCATAACCTTCAAAGCTCAGGGTGATAGGAACCTCGGGAATATCAATCCCGTCCGAATGGTTAAAGAAATCAAAGAAAAGATAGGAGCGGTCAAGCAATTAAAAAAGATTAAGGGTATGTTAGTCGTGCAGTGCACTAGTGCACAGCAACAACAAGCATTTCTCAAGATAGACACTGTGGTGTAATTGCCCATTCCTACTTCCGGGTTAGCCCCTATCGGTCTGTGCATGATCCATGGGTAGCAGACGATTATTCGTTCTGCGTTATCCCTCAAGGGTGGCGGAGGGATATTCATGCCGACCTGCCTTGCACGGAGTAATCTTTTTGCTCCGCGGATGGATTTCGGGGCTTTGGGTTTCACGTCGGGTCCCCGGGTTTCGTGACCTGAGATACCGTGGAAGAAGGACCTCCCTAATTCTCTGATCGGGCCAGGACACATCGATCTGCCACGTTAGCATTACTGCCACGTTAGCATCACTGTATTAGTTTTCTGCATACCAACCCGGTTCATGTCAGCGGGTTCATGTCAAGCCGGGATTCTCCGTCTATAGGGTGAGTAGCTTTAGTTTTACGTAGTTTAATCCTCATTTCTTGTTTCCCACTAGTTTCACCCTTCGTTCGTTTGTCCCCATATTTCCCTGTGTAAACGGGCAGGAAAAGGCGCCTGTTTACTACACCATAGCCACGATTCCAGTCTCTGGCACAATAGAAAAGCAAACCAAAAAAGCTCAGGGTGTTATTCACAAAGTGGATTCCTCAATCCCATAATCTGATCTCTTAGAGATCTTAAATGATCAAAAAGTTGTATCGGTTCGTCGTTTCAAAAAACGAATCAATGTCCTAACATTTAAAATGGAAAACACACCTGAAAGTGTTTCCTTTTTGTTCAAAAACTACAAAGTGGATATTTACGTACCGCAAGTAGTTAGATGTCACAAATGTCAACAATTTGAACATATTGAAAAATACTGCAAAAATAACCTAAAATGTGTAAGGTGCTGAGGCCCTCATAATTTTAACGATTGCATAAAAAAAAAAGAACCTGTTTGTTTTAGATGCGGAGACAACGACTAGCTATGACGAGGTGAAGAGGGTCATAGGTGGATCAGCTAGACTTCTGAATAGCAACAAAGAGATCTACAAGCAGTTTCAATTCACCAACGAACATATGGACAGAAGGATTGGTACTGTCATATTCACCAAATGTACTGAGCGGGAATGTCATCACTACACCACTCATCCACCCCAAGCACCATCTAGACTTCTGGATTGTTTGAGACATTTTCCATCGCCTTCACCAAGCACGACGCACCAAGACCATTTTAAGACTTTCATCGAGGCTGTCTCATCACACAACATTTCACCCTGCGAGCACCTGCCTACATTTCAACACAAGAACCTTGAACGATGTGGCCGACCGGGATGCAACTACGTATTCACCAGCAAGAAGGACGTTGATGATCATCGCCGAAAGGTTCATTAGTTTTCTTCAATCTCCTGCTGTGATGTAAACTTGGTAACCAATAATCATATATGGTGTCCTACTATTCACAAGTTTCCCAGGCGAGTCTATTCTTGTCCCATCTTATTCATTTTCTCAGTATGAGCATAAAATTTGACCTATGCATCTATATATGCATGTGTGTAGGTGTATTTGTGTACATGAAATGTATTTATAGGTATGTATATGTGCTTAATTAATATCATTATTACCAAGAAACAGGGTCAACACACAACAAATATTTTTATTAACGGCACAAAACTTACTGTTGTTCCAGAAAACAAATTTTCAGGTATGACAATTTATTCGAAGCTTGCATGCAAGAATCATATAAAAAGTATAATAATTGGATGGAAAAAAATTAATATATTGCGCAGTGTTGCTGGAAGACATTGGGGTGCAAACTCCAAAAACCTTTTAATCATACGAGTTCTAATTCGTTCATTTTTGGATAACGGCTCCCCGATTTATAACTCCGCATCGTTGACTATGGAAAACAGTACCTTTCTCTTAGAAAAGTGGACGCTGCCATTCACATCTTCAAAAAGATTTCAAAAGGAATGTGGGGAGACATCGCTTCATGTCCATAGGGAACTTCTCTCAAAGAAATATAAACATGCCGTACTCGGATCTTTGGAGGGTCACCCGACCAGGGAAATTTGAGGATTGTTGGGAATTTCACTATAAAAGCCCACGTAATGCCTCACTATCTTTGGCACGTATAGTCAGAATTGACTAGTGTGCCGTAAAACTTTAATTAAGAAGAAGAACACTATCTTTTAACCTAATAAACTACAATCCCAATGTAGAAATTACCGTAGTGAACCCGCAGCCACTTTGGCACATTCCAATGCCAACAATCGATTTATCCCTGCATGGTTGTTTTTCAAAGAAATATAACCCTGCAGAAATAAAGCAACTTTCCATTGAATACATTTTTAAACACTTCAAAAACAAACTTAGATTATATACGGATGGGTCGAAGGACCCGATCTCATTTGACACTGGGTCCTCTTTTTATGTCCCTGCGATGACCTTAATGTTAAAAAATATTATAAGATTTCTAACGTTTCTATTTGTCGGGCAGAACAGGTAGCTATTTAAATGGCATTAGAATTTATTGAGGATTATCGCCCTCTTTCGTCTGTAATTCTCTCTGACTCTCTTAGCACTTTACAAATTCTGTCAAATTCAAATAATTGGTGCTCCCCAACAATCCTCGAAATTCTCTTCAAATATAAATCTCTTTTTTATAAGGGCATTGAGGTCACCCTCCTCTGGATACCCTCTCACTCGGACATACATGGGAATGAAGTTGCGGATTTTTACGCAAAGAAAGCTTTAAATAAAGCTCAGATCGACATACTACTTAAACCCAACATTTCCGAACTAAATGGACTGGCATACAACTCTACTAAACCTGAATTTTATACCCTGCCAATCTTAACCAACAGAAGGGATCAAATTATCATACACCGTCTTCGCTCTAATGTTGCAAGATTAGCGGGTCACAAATTTAAACTGAAAAAGCATCACAATGGTTTTTGCGATAAGTGCAATGTGTACGAGAATGTTAAACACTCTCTTCTCGACTGTGAGAAATATTCCAATATTAGAGAAAAATACCTTTTCATGGACGGTAAACCTCCAAATGTTTCTGAGGTTTTTTGCAATTTACAAAATCTTTTAAAATATGTTAGGGAAACTAAACTTTACTATGCTTTATAAATTCTGTATCTTTATGGAGTTCGATCATGAATATAATTAATTCAACGCTCATTTGTTTTATTACTCTCTGAACTCTGTATGTCAATCTCTTTGTACGACATGCATGAATCCCTTTTCCGTGTTCATTACAATATGAACAAAATGTACACATTAAGTAATGAACAAGGGAATATGTACTCTCTCCCTTATGTTTTCTTACTTAAATTGCTGTGTAAACTTACACAATTCATGTTGTCATAATGTGCTGGTTTTTTACTTTCTCTGAAGTGATACAACACTATGTACCCTACCCTTTCCACCTATTTTCTCTTAACCATTTTAAAGAATGAGGATCACATCGAGTATAAGCTCATTCCTCAAACGATTTGTGAAAGATTCCTCCATTTCCATGTTTCCAAACTTTTTCATGTTTATGGTAAGTGTACATGCGGTTTGGGATTTCAAGGATTTTTACCATACAAACTTATTTTTGGCTCTGGGGGTATCTTTATACCATGACCAGACATGACCATTTTTTCATCGTTTTTTCACAAGCAAAAATTTGTCACATATAGTCAACTTTCACGAATGCATGCTGTTAACAGATAAAAAAAGAAGACTTTACTGGATTGCTGCAGTGCTTGTTATTACCTTACTGTTATTCTATTTTAATATATTATTGTTCCCCTTAATTATTTTTTTCAACGTTTGATGTTCACTTTTAAAGTTCTTCGCACATCTTCAATTGTTATTTGAACACTGATTGGCACTTCAACTGTGTACGACGTCACAGCTCACCGGTATTCTATTTTCAAGGGAGAGGGAACATAATCATTTATACTTGTCTTAATTCATCCCAATTAGGAAAAGGGACAGGAATGACCACTGCTAACCATCAAATGGATATCCACGAGTACCCAGGACCTGATCCAAAACAAACTTCTCCAACCTCTCGACCCCCAAAGAGACTTCCAGAATCCTCTTCTAGTACATCCCCATATGAACTAATTCATTTTCATCCTTCAGGAACATTGTCTTTCAAAGGTTTACTCTATACTATTGCCAAAGAGCTCCATAATAATTTTGGCAAGCTTAAATCTATCAAACCAAAAGGCCTGGGTTTCGTTATCGAATGCAACACAAAAAGGTTGAATCAACCTGGTCCCCCGCCCCTCCTAATAGAGGGGTCATCACAGGCAATCCCCTTGACGTCACTACAGACGAAATCTTAGAGGAATTAACAAATCATAATGCCATCAATGCCAAACGGCTAAAAAAAATCAAACGGAAATCTTATTGACACGATGGCTTTTGTCATCACTTTTTCGGGAGACGTTCTCCCTGAAACCGTAAATATAGGTTACGTGCGCAAACAAGTAAAAACATACATCCCCCTGTAATGCGTTGTCAAAACTGCCAGGGTTTCGGCCACTTGAAAGATTGCTGTAGACATAAAATTCGATGCACACGATGCGGGGAGGGGCACTCTACATTAGAGTGCAGGAAAAAGGACGCCCCAACCTGTTTCCGCTGTGGAGGGGGACATAGCGCGGCCTATGAGGGGTGCTCTCTTTACAAGAGAGACAAAAAATCCAAAATCTCAAATTCTCGCAAGGGATCTCACATAAAGAAGCCCTAACAAAACTAGAAGAACCCCACCACCAAAATAAAAATGTCGAACCGGTTATAAATAACCTACCTCAGCAACAAATTCCAAAGCCGCAAAGGCAATTATATTCGCAAGTAGCTAGTAAACAAAAAACAAATGCACCAAAAGTTTCCACACCCACTAGGGACAAAAACACAGTTCAACCAACTTCCCCAACTAAAGAAAATAACCCAACTACTCATTCTACCAAAACCAGCGATTCAGATAAATCAATTAGTTTTAACGAGCTCATTGCCTTTTTGGCATTCGTCATTAACAATCTTGAACGTTCCAATACCAAAAGCGACCGTATAAAATTAGTTGTCACCGCCGCAAAACATTGCTTCGGTTACTCGACCGAAGCAACACAAATCCACACACTGTTGAGCACGGACTCTTCCGCTGAAGAGATGAATTAAAAATATTTTAATTCTCCAGTGGAACGCCAGAAGTTTGATAAGCAAACAAACAGATTTTAATAATTTTTTGAAAAATCTCCCTACTTTGCCAGATGTAATTTGCATTCAGGAGACCTGGCAAAAGGGACATGAAAAAATAAATATGTTAAATTACTCTGTTTTCTCAAAAAACCGTATCGACAGACTTGGTGGTGGAGTTTCTCTTCTCATTTCAAATAATCTTTTTCCACAGGAGATCGCTTCTCCAGTTGAGGAGGAAGTTAATATAGCTAGTATTAATATAGGGTCTCATACCTATACTATAGTCAATTTCTATAACCCTGTTACAACGATTAATATTGATCACCTCAATGCAATATTTAACAAATGTGTTGGGAAAGTCATTATATGTGGGGATTTCAATAGTAATAACCCTCTCTGGGGAAGCGAAAAATTAGATCGTAACGGTAAAACTGTGGAAAAATTTATTTTTGAAAATAATTTGGTGTTATTAAACGACGGACGCCATACTTATGTGCAGCCCGGGTCTGGTAAAAAGTCATACTTGGACCTTACAATGGTGTCTAGCTCCTTAGCATCAAGATGTGAATGGCAGGTCCTGCTTGATAATGTTGGGAGTGACCATTTTATAATTCAAACAACAATAGACGACCACCAGGACGTAGATAAATTGACCGCCCCTCAAACTTTATTCAATTACAAAAAAACTAATTGGAACCTATTTAGAGAAGAAATGTCAAACGTAAATACCAATGACCTTAACAAATCTACCCCGCAAACCTTTTATGATGAATTTATTTCAAAAATCGAAAGTGCTATTAAAGCATCGACGAACCTAGTTAAAACAAAAAAACCATCTTATACACCTAATCCATGGTGGAATAAAAATTGTTCGCTTGCTATAAAAGAAAGAAATAAAGCAAATAGAACATTTAGAAAATCTCTAATCTATGAAGATTTCATTTTATACAAAAAAAAGAGAGCTATTGCTCAAAAAACTATTCGACAAGCGAAAATAGACCATTGGAAGGAATTTACAACCACGTTAAATAGAAATTCCTCTTTAGGCGAGATCTGGAAAAAAGTCAAAAACTTGAGAAATTCAAAAGATCACAACATTAAAGCTCCCTTCTATGTCAATGGTATAACCATTGATAATGATAAGCATAAAGCAGACATCCTGGCCGAAACTCTTACTGAGCCTTTTGGCCAGAATATTTATCATAAAGACTCATTGGTACCACCCAACCTTCTTTTTGACGTTATTAATGATGATTTTTCGTACCAAGAGGTACACAGTGCGATTCAAAACACAAAAGACACTGCCTCTGGACCTGATGGTTTCAAAACCCTTATTTTAAAAAAGCTTCCTAACAAGGCTATTTCTATTTTAACAGAATTATTCAACGTTATTTGGTCCACTTCATCTATCCCTACGCAGTGGAAATCGTCTATTGTTGTTCCGGTCCAAAAACCCANGCCTACAAACACACAAATTAGTTTCCACGAGCGGGAGGAGGAGGGTCCCATAGGTAAGTAAAGCTCATTACGCAGATAAAATGTTCGCTACCGAACATACATATCTGCTTTACTTCGCTTTACTCACCTATCCATACATAACAAATGCCAGATTCTAACAGGAGATCCCGGAGGGTGGGAGAGTGGAAAAATCAGAAGAACCTGACTCTAAGCAAAAACGATGAATCCAGCATGCTGAGAAGGTGGTTACTAGGGGAGAGCCGGTCCCCAGCGAGCTTTAACGCTTCTTGGAGCAGGAATGGACAGCCGAGGCAAATTTAGCTTCGCTAGTCAGAACGTCAGAGAGGTAACAAGAGGCGAAGGTGTTGGGATTCTTCCAGAAAGCTGCCTTCAGGATATCATCGAGGGAAACCCCTTGGAATAGGGCCCACGAAGCAGAAAGACCCCTGGTATCATGGGCTCGGACTCGGGAAGAATGAAGGACACTGCCTTCACAAGATCTAATAGCTAAAACGATCCAGCGAGAGATAATATCTGGGGAAACGGCTCCATGAGAAGAATGAATGCTAACAGACAACTGATCGGAAGAATGGAGAGGCTCCTTCCTATGTAGATACCATTTCAGAGCCCGTACAGGGCACCACAACTTGTCCTGTTCTACGGACGAGAACAATTTCAGAGAGGGGAGAAAGATTTCTCCCCGAGGTGAAGAGGATTGATTGATTCTTAGCTAAGAACTTAGCATGAGGAACTAATCTGACTCCATTCGTCTCCCAACGAATGTGACCTGGAGAAACACACAGAGCGTGGAGGAAACTTCTCCTCCTCGCGGAAGACACTGCTAGTAGAAAAACTGTCTTGAT
>BQKZ01005327.1:8132-27193 GCA_036244855.1 Temnopleurus reevesii | reverse complement strand
GTACGTCCTCGGTTGGGTGGTACTTTGTCAAATTAGAACGTCCACGATTGCAAGTCCTCAGTTATATGTTGGATTGTCAGGGATGTGTCCTCGGTCCATGGTAACGAATTCTAAACTAACACACAAACACACACAAACACACACATACTAAAACACATGTCCACGTTTGGAGGCGAAAACCCGTATATGTGTGTGAATGTGTGTATGAATGAATGTGTATGAATGAATGTGTGTGAATGAGTGCTTGCTAAACCGGAGGTGTCAAAATTAATCAAATATTACTTCCCTCTCCTCTAGGTACTGAGTGGACTCATACGTGTATATAAAATAATGAATGCAGACACTTGTATTGTACATGAATTTGATTGCATTTCCTTTTCTTTGTTTATGTATCAGTTTACTTGTTACAAAGTATACAATGTTCCGCAATGCAGCAATACAGCAACATTTTTAATGCCAAAGGCAAATGACACCCCTCTTGGAGTGACGGTGACCATTCAAAACACAATTAAAAGCTAAAAAAAAATTCTCCCTCCTCAGTAAGCGAGTTAATCACTGCGCCCAACAGCTGCACATGAGTTTTCTTAAGGAGCTTGCTTCCGATTCGTCCCGGAGACGTACTTCTGGGACTGAAAAGATTGAGCATTTCTCAGCTGCTGGTGTTGCGGGGATTGCTCCCTAAACCAGAGGTGTCAAAATTAATCAAAAATTACTTCCCTCTCCTCTAGGTACTGAGTGGACTCATACGTGTATATAAAATAATGAATGCCGACACTTGTATTGTACATAAATTTGACTGTATTTCCTTTTCTCTGTTTATGCATAAGTTTACTTTACAAAGTATACAATGTTCCGCAATGCAGCAATACAGCAACATTTTTAATGCCAAAGGCAAATGACACCCCTCTTGGAGTGACGGTGGCCATTCAAAACACAATAAAAAGAGTTAATCACTGCGCCCAACAGCCGCACATGAGTTTTCTTAAGGAGCCTACTCCCGATTCGTCCTGGAGACGTACTTCTGGGACCGAAAAGATTGTGCATTTCTCGGCTGCTGGTGTTGCGGGATTGCTCGCTAAACTGGAGGTGTTAAAACTTTTAATACACATAGCAGCGCAAAATATCTTCAACTGAATCCAACTGAACAGACATGTTTTTCACTTGCTCACGCTTTTCAAGTACTTTCGCAACTTAATTCAATTGCTCTCACCATTGAAACTACATAGGAAAATACACCAAAATTTTCTCGGAATCGAAATCGCGTTGCGAAATTGTCTACCATTTTTAGAAGAGTCATTCGATCAACGTTCGTTCTGGCTTTCCCGCTTTTATATCTTGATGTTGAAATCCATTTGAGGTCTACAGTGTTTGAGGAGATTTCGTTTCTATATTTTGTCGTATAGGTAAGCTCAATATAGGGTACGGTATTGTGCACATCTATTATTTGCAGAAGAACTAGTATAATATTTCCTTTAAAAGCAACAATTAAACTAAGTACTGATAGGGTCAATAGGTGACATAATTAAGGAACATGGATCATACCTTTAACAAAGCAGTGTTAAGGGAAGGGGCTATTGCATTTCCAACAAATCTTGTCCCGGATAAGTCTGGGGATGAGCGTTGGCTTGTAGTGGGGAGTCGGTAAAGAAAAACCGACCCCGAGCGAGCACAAGCTCAAACACATCTAGTCAAAATGGGCAACAAAAAAGCCATACGCTTCAGAGCGTAACCTTGAAAGCACAGGGAGACCGGAACCACAGGAATACTAACCCCGTTTGAATTGTTAAGAAAATCAGTGAAAAGATAGGCGCAGTCAAACAAATCAAACAGATTAAGGGTATGGTAGTCGTACAGCGCCATAGTGCACAGCAACAACAAGCAGCTCTCAAGATTGACAATATAGACTGGATTACAGTCCCTGGCACAATAGAAAGACAAGAGATCTCAGGGTATTATTCACATAGTGGAATCCGATCTCGTAGAGATCTTAAGTGATCAAAAAGTTGTAGCGGTTCATCGTTTCAAAAAGCAAATCAATGGAAAACTGGAGGATACTCAATCTGTCCTAACATTTGAAATGTAAAAATACACCCGAAAGTGTCTCCTTTTTGTTTGAAAAGATATAAAGTTGACATTTACATACGTCAAGTAGTTAGATGTAACAAATTATTGAAAAGTGTTGAATGTGGATGATGTTGTGGTCTAGGGTTTATACATTGTAATGTTCAGATGCGTAAGCGGACAGTGAATTTTGGGGGACACGTTCCAGAGAGATAGTTTAGTAATAATACAAAAGGTTTAGAAGAATATAAAACAGCAGGCAGCGATAGCTATCCACCTATCGAGAGAGGGGCTTCTCATGGAAATACGCATCCATAGTGTCATGGAAATGTGTCAACCAAAATACGCGGCCTCCTATACTGAGGAACATTGGCACCGTTTCCTCGGTCTCCAGAGCCACCCCAAAATCATCGCTTTCAGCGAAGTTGGACTGGACTTCTCCCGGCCATCCTCGGAATGGCCGGATCAGGAAGTCTTATTAAACCGGATTTTGGCGCTGGGGACATGGGAGAAGTTGATCGTGGCCCACATCAGAGGCCCCCGTGATGATGGCAAGGCCACGGCGGCCCATAACATCTGCCAACGTGCCTTTGGCCGTCACTGTGGGGACTCTCAATGGATCCATCTCCATCGTTTCACTGGCGGTGCGTGTCCGTGTCGGGAGTGGCTGGCCCGTTTTCCCCATAGCTATTTTGGGATCACGGGACTGGCCAGCACCTTCACTGAGGCGTAGTGCCAGGCCGTGAGAGAGATCCCTCTTAACCGCCTCTTATTGGAGTCGGACGCCCCCCACCTGCCCCCTCACGACAACATGGCGTATAATAGCCCAAACTTCCTTGGGGTCATAATGTAGGTCGTGAGGTGGCAGCAATGAGAGGTATTGCGCTCCAAACTGTATTCAAGAAAACACGGCTACGGTCGCCAATGTCCGTCACCTTTACAACATCTAAATGAAAAAAAAACTAATAAGTTGGGTCGGGGTCCTTTAATAATTAGTTTATTTCTTTTTTTCTCATTATCTTACAACAGATGCTACAGGGGTAGGATGTTTGGACTGGACATTTTCGTACGGCTAAGGCCAGTACGAAGAGTCCACAGTGCAAAACTACTCTCCCCTGTATAAAAGAGCCCCACCCAAAATAACATTTTAACAATAACTACTCTTTCTCTCCTCTTTTCTTTTTCAGAAAAAGATATCCTGGATCTGGACTTGGGCTCGCCAATCCCAGATTGGCCAACCAAGGAGACCAGGGAGCAGGAGATTGCCCCTACCTCCAACAAGGATGTACCACCAGGGCCGAGGGGAAGACCACCAGCTTCCCCCGCCCAAGACGAACACCTGGGATTTGGACCTCCTCCGCCCCCCAACGCCACACAAAGTAGGCAAAAATACGTGGAGACGGAAGATGAGGAAGAGGAGGCGGAAGCTGGGGGGCCCCTTACGAGAGGACCCAGTCCGGACCCAAGAGGATGGAGAAAAAGAATTGATTCACATTTTTTTTTTAATTCAGTTCATTTTTCAATGATTCATTAAATCAAGCATTCACTTATTTTAATTTATTGTGATATTTTTAAAAAAAGGGAAAACAAAAGAAGGAAATAGATAAGTTCAATAATTTATTCCGTAATTTTAACTCAATTGGAATCTCTTTTTTTGTGTTTGTTTGTTTTAGAAAAGGACTAGAAAAAAAAATTTATTTAATTATTTTTTTTTTTTAATTTTTTTAATGGGGGGGGGGGGGGAATGTGGTGATCCAAGGGGCGTGCCCTTCGGATCCTATTCATGGGCACGCTCGAGTGGCCCGGGCTGGTCACGTGACGTCGTCTGCTCCGCGCCATTCAACGTTACTTGACCCTGGCCACTCCACGATTGGGCAATTATCGAAGCAGGTGGAACACACACACACGGAACCTTGTAAACACTGCACTTCACGAGTACTCTCTGAGCTCTGACGACACTGACCCCTGGCCGCAGCCGCAGACCGAGACGCAGACGCTAGCTTCCAGATGGCCACACAAGAAGGTAAGCCATCTTCTTCTACCTTTTCCCCCTCGACCACCAAGGGCCAATGACCACGATGAGCCGATGATGGTGATTAAAGCAATTTCAGCAATTTGCTGTGTTTACCTCACTCTAATAAAACATTTTGACGTTGGCCCATAGAGAAGCGAAACAATTCAAAAGTGGTCCGTAACTGAAATTTAGTAGTCTAGTGAGCAGTTAGGTGTTTGGGATACTAGGAACCATAGGCCTTTACATTTCTCAATCCCACTGCTGCCACATATTGTAGGGGTTGCAAAGTTATGAGGGGGACATATCAACATGTCTACTGGAAAGACTAGGATGAGGAGGACAGAAATAGGCCTATGATGTATGGCAAGTGTATATCCCATAAACTGTACACCATATTGTCTAAATCATATTCTTCTCAATTTGATAATACTATTAAAGAGACATGCAAAGACGGATGAGGAATTTCCAGAGTTCTAGTCTGTTTTTTTTTTTTTTTGTTGCGTGTATCTACTCGTTGAAAGCTTTTAATGATATATCCAAAATGACCCACAAAACAAAAACGGCTCCAGATATGAAACTCACAGAATTTGTTATAAGTGCCAAGTTCGGGCGGTAAAATATAGAATAGAGGCTTAATTACATTTTGTAAAAATGTATAATCTACAAATCCATGTATTCCACTGTTATTCCTGGTTTTAATACTTCATATTAAAGATCATTATTTTTTTTTTACTGTGATTTCTTTTCATCATAATTATACAAGCCTTAATTCTAATAGGGTCTCTATGTTTCCATGTATTCACTTTGATCTAGTGCACACCGCTGTTTAATTTAAGCACAATGTATGTCTAATGCATTAATGCTGTAAGAATGTGTATACTATTGATGTGCAGAGTATTTGTACTGCATCAATTTTTAAATTGTGTTTTCCACCATTTTCGTTGCATATCTGTATGCATTGTTACTTGTATGGACCTCTCAGATTGATTGATTGATTGATTGATTAAGATTTAATGACACTATCAACACAATGTGTCATATAAGTGTCACGTTTATAGTAAGGATATACATTAATGAGTGTGAAATAAAAAAAGAATAGCCATTTGTCTGAGGAGGGTGTTCCACCCCATATAGAGCAATAAATACATGAATAGATAATGAGTATTTCTTTGTATTTTGCTGGAAATTAAATAAATGAAAATGAAATGTACAAGAAAATGCAAGGCTCTTTCATTTTGCTACAGGAGTGGAGAATCTATGACACATTGCTACTGTGAATGCCCCATGTACCAAATCGCTGACAAGGAAAATGCCAAGCAATTTTGTCTTGTTCATTTCTATCAATCTAATCTCCCAATGGTTATCTGAAAATAAACTGACACTTAGTGTATAGAAAACAAATTTTATGGTATTTACAAAGAAAAAATGTAGCATCAATGATTTTTCAATAAATATGTGCGGTTCTTTAGTAAAACAAGTATCATCTTTAAAATTTCTTGGAGTAACTATTGATAATAAGCTCGATTCGTCAGACCATATTAACGTTTGTAATACATTATCTAAGAATATAGGTGTCATATATAGATTAAATTTTTTTCCTAAATCACTATTGAAAATGTTATACAATTCCCTCATTCTTCCATATTTATATAATAATATTGTGTGGGGAAATTCATCGGCAACATACGTGGACAGAATAATCAAACTTAAAAAACTAGTTATTAGAATAATAAATCATGCTCTATATCTTGAATAGTGCGTTTTAGCGATTTATATTTATATCAAGTTGAAATTTGTATGTAATTGTGTTATACCAATGCTCTTCCGGAGTCACTCTCAACTTATTTCAATCTTAATAGTAATATCCATATTTACTATACACGTAATGCTAAAAAATTTCATTTGCCGAGAGCACGCACATCATTTTACCAAAGTCTATTCTTTTTCACGGTCCCAAAATTTGGAACTCGCTCCCTCGTTTAATAAAAAAAATCAAGATCATCAAATATTTTTAAAACGAAACTGAAGGTCATATTCTTTCAAATTATCAGAAGTCGTCAATTTGTTTTTTGCTTCGTAAATTTAATCTAGCGCTGTTTTTTCTTATATGTATTGCTTATTTTGGTAGTGCCATTGTTTCTGTTATTGTAATTGCTATTGTTATTGTTAATTACGTAATTTTCTTGTGTTGTAAACATTATTGTTTGATTGGTACATTATTTTAGGATTTTTACAATACGGTCGGCCGTTTATAAGAGCATTTTCCTTTCTGGCTGTTTTTACCTACCATGCAATTTTATTTTTACATTGTACCGTTGTATTGTTTATGTAATATTTTTCTGCTTTGTTATGTTTTTTATTGCTATGGTGAAATAAATATCCCTGATACTTTGATATTTCAGGGGAGAGGCACAACTTTATTTTTATTTCAACTTTGAGATGATTTTGGAACCTACCTAAACTATTATAAGTACGGTTTATCAACAATGTCTGTACAAGGTATAAATTCTAATGCAGAGACGCCAACCGCTCCAGAATATGCACGAGGTGTATATAAAGAATGGCCAAGATAGTGGTCGTTATCATGTTTAAGCCCTGGTCACATAGGACCCCGGAAGCAACACGATTCACCCCGACTCTTTGTTAATTCACAGTTAACTGCCTCGGAACAACGAGTCTGGGTGAATCGTGTTGCTTCCGGGGCCCTATGTGACCGGGGCATTACCCTAATCTTTTCTTTACCTGCATTATTAGTTTAATCTTTACTCGATGAATATGTGCCTGTATAGATGTTATTGCTGCTAATGGATCAACCCTTCATTCTCCTGCATTTCTTGAATACAAGACAGACAATATATATTTTTTAATGAGGAAGAAGCCGTTAGAAAGCAACAAAGCACAATTTACATTATTCAGCATTTAAGCCCTGGTCACATAGGACCCCGCAAGCAACACGATTCACCCCGACTCTTTGTTAATTCACAGTTAACTGCCTCGGAACAACGAGTCGGGGTGAATTGTGTTGCTTCCGGGGTCCTATGTGACTGGGGCTTTACCAAACTGCGAATTTTGAAAAAGGAGATTTTCTGAAAGAGTAGCATTTTAGAAGATGGCGATTACTCTGTGAAAATTAATATAACTGGATAGGGGGAAAGTAACTCTTGATTACCATAATCCTACTGCTAAATCCAAATAGCATTTTTGTTATAAAAAAGTGGAAAAAAGGGCTAGTCAATCTCTAAAATGGTTTCTCCAAACCAATAATCAGGACATTGCTGACAATAGTCCATACTACACTATTCACTATAGAAATTATTCAATGGTTTTACAAGAAAGCGTAATAGATTCTAGCCTTCTAAAATACACGCGAGAGAAATCAAATGTGAATTACCAAACAGCCGAGCTAAATATTATCTTCCATGATTGACTGATGATTCACATTTTAATTCCTTTCCTTTTGAATAATCTAGACTGTTAATTGACATCTCTAAGTGAAAGTATTTGAACACATTGGTTCATATTCCCATAGCAGGGTTTTACTTAACCCAGGTCTAAGTCATTGCTATTTAGACTATTGGTTTAACTTTTGAATATCCAGGGTCTAAATAACAATGGTTTCGTCCAGGGTGAAGTTTAACCCGCTACCGGAATACGGGCCATTGAGTTTAGTTGCTTGATTACTCAGCATGCGTATATCTTTCCTCTTGCCAAACCATGCACGCATCAACATCAAAACATCTATGTTGGGGAACAGACAAGTAGAAAGATAAGACTATTTTGAGCAACTTGGCTGGTGATACACCATGTTATGAAAGACTTTACGCACGACTGGTATTATTACTTGTGCTAAATCATCGCGAATCGTACACGCATTGCGCTCGTTAACACACTCGCTCCAGTCATTTGATAAAGTCATGGGTAACTTAAAGAAAGATTTGATGAATAACTAACTGGTGTCTAAAAATATTCATAAAACCATCAACCTTGCAATTGACTTTTCCAGTGATTGATGTTTTCAAAATAATGAAATAACTTTCATTGAGGTCTTGAAAATATAAGAGCAAATGAAAGTCGAGCACGATGTAATGTAGTAAAAGAATCAAGCAATGCATTCAATCTAGTGCAATAAACCAAAATACGGTTCATCTCAACAAGCATGAACATGAAAAGTCTAGTGCAATTAGTGGCTATATTCTTTAAACTAGTCAGTTTAGAGCCATCTGAATGAAATGTACCTTGCAGTTTGTGATAGAAATGTACAGCGCTCATAAGCAGCAAAATACATTCGCCACACAGAGAAAACAGAATGGAGTATTGTTTGTGCTGGAGAGTTTTGGTCGACTGCAAGTTCCAGTCGATTGTCATGAACCAATATACATTTGGTTTGTGCATATCTTTTTAAAAGAGTAGACAGTGTGAATGACAATGGATTTGCAGTATATAACATTATCAACTTTCTAGCAACATCCTCTTTGTAAAGTACATTAAAAAAGACAAAATAAAGACGTGCATTCTTAGGACGGTACAGGCAACCAATGAAAATTACCATTAACACATTGAATCAAATCTGACCTTTGATCTATGGCACCTGGGTAGAAACTGCAAGGTTAACAAAGAACTTTTGAAAAGGATAGGACATCCAGTGACAGAGGTATTGCTGTCATATCTCCTTCCAGGCACTATGGGGGCTGGGTGATCTCAAAGGTGGAGTCTTGGAAGGATTGATTGATGCTTGCTGAATTGTTGAAAATCCATGTTATCTTGCTCAAATCCAATCTAATATTATTCTCCTCTTTTGTGTACACACTGGAGGATGTGCAGCAACATCTAGTGATTGAGAGAGATAATGGGGACACAAAATGAGAATGACAGAGTCCGCAAAAGAAAAAAAGGGGGAAAGGAAAATTTACAAAGGGGGAAAGTAGAAACGAGGGGGGAGGGTGATGGGAGAGGGTTAACCCATAAACTGCTGAACACTTTTCTTGGTGCAATAAATTCCACAAAAAACATAGGTTACTTTGACCTTTTTGTTATAAATGCTAGTGGTATGATGTTGGAATTTACACAACTTATTCTCAAATACTGTAAAATATCATGGCAAAACGTATTACAGTTTTCTAGTAAATGATCTTTCCGAAAACAATGCTTTGAATATGTAATTAGGAGTGAAATAAAAGTGAAAGTCAAAGCCCTGTACTAAAGCTCTGTGTGTATCAATAATGAGCTTGGAAAGAATTCAATGTATGCCCTAACATATCAGTCCATTGTGTATAATGCCACTGAAGTTTGGAAGAATTCTCTTCAGCCCAGAGTCGTGAATGACTATTGACAACTAATACCAAATGGATGTTTGAGAAAGTGTTTCATGCACAATAGTTCTGTATCCTTTTGTCATGCACACAGATTTTAGGTATGGCAGTTTCAAGTACTTGGGCCACGTTTCCCACAGCAGTTTAGGGGTTAAATAAACCCAAAGTCAATTCATGGGTATTACTAGTTACATATATATCTGCAAAGAGAGACAGAAAAAGTGAAATGACTATCAATTATTGTATGTAGATTCAAAGCAGGTGAAAAGCACTTCTCCGTAGCTGCTTCAAAGTTTTGAAACAGTATTGCTCTTGATATCTGGGCAATTTCAAACTGTCATAATAATAATAATAATAATAATTGTACATTTATATTGCGCAATTTCTAGAGGAATATACTCAACAGCACATAACAAGCAATCATAATAACATTAAACAATAGTAGTAAAGTACATGTAAAATAACAACTTGAATCTACTCAAAGGTATCCCTAAATAGATGGGTTTTAAGGGCTGTTTTGAATGAAGCGATTGATCAGGCAAAGAATTTCAAGTGGGAGGTCATTCCAGAAAAAAGTGAAAAAAAGTGAAAAAAGTGAGAAAAAAAAAGAGCTTGAGCTTTCGAACCTAGAAGCATCTTAATCATAAGTGAGGAATGCTTGTGATTAAGCTTGTGATTAAGCTTATGATTAAGCTTATGATTAAGATTCTACTAGGATCACAAAAGCTCATTACAGCTTTATTTGACTTCATTTTACTCCAAAGCTCTCCATAATCAGATGAGCTGTTTCAGAAGTTCTATTCATTCATTCTCAAAATATATCTCAAGACTTGCATTTCCCTTCATAACCTAAACGTTTCCATCTTTGTTCTAACTGTTAAATTGCAAGGTGCTATATAGCTGATCTATTCAATCCCTTACAGAACAAATTTTGTAATCCCTATAAACTGTATATATTACCTTCTTCATATTGGCTTGATACAGATATACCGGTAGACTCACCCTTTGTTAATCTTGAAAGATGTCACTAACCCGAGTAGATAGTAATTACCTCCAGTGTTATGGTGGCAGAACGTGGCATGATCTTGGAAGATTGTGAGCTACACGGAGGCAGCACTTTCATCTGGCAAGAGAACAAATATAAAATAAAATGGTGTTTATTGGTTATGTAGGGTCACTAGTTTGACATGGTGTAGTTTTAATGTTTGTTTGGGTTTTCCTCTGTTGACTGTCGAGACTTTAAATGATTTGCATGTATTATTTATTCCTTTTCAGTTGCAAAGCAGTCTGGCATTTTCTCTATTCATCTCTTCATATTCAAGTATCAACTTCACCACCTTATCTAGATTCCTTTCGTTTCATTCTGACATCCTTAACCATTCCTTATCTATTCAGGTGTGTTCACTCATTACACCCTCCACCTGACTCTTTATTTTTTATTAGTTCAATCATCTTTATTAGTTCAATCATCTTCACATTCCTTCATGGTCATTCTCCTCCTCTCTTTTGTCATCTCATCTCTCCCCCTTATTGGTTACTTTATTGAATTGGGTTAGTCCATTTTAGTTGGGTGTGTCTCCTTTCTCATTTGTTCATTATTTGATTTGAATGTTTTGATATGTAATAATGTCAATGTAATTTGGCCAGTGGCCGAGTCGGTTCTGGGAATAAAGATCAGTGTACTACCAGACTTCTTCGTGTTTAGTTCGTCCTCCTTTTGCCTCCTGCTATTTAATTTCTTCAGTTATCTTCAGTTTATTACTCCGACACTTCTATCTATTTTACCGCCCTACAGTAGTACATTGTATGAATTTTGACCTTTGTTAAAAAAGTTTCTTAACAAGCTCTGCATGCAAGGTATATCATAATTAGAGACACTGAAAAGGAAATTTGAAATGTGTTACTTTCTTTTTCGAAGAGGATCGAGTGTTTAAAGATAGGAAGTATCTAGATCTCATCAAACATCAACTGAAGCCAATCTGCTGTTTACTAGTAGATTCAAATTTATGCACACTTCTTGCCAACGAACTTCTATATCCCATCATAAACAAATCAAGCCAGATGCTTATGGGCATCAAACATTTCGAACCAGGCAGCACAATTTACACAAATGCAAAGCGAAATGATAGAGGATTCCTAAAACACCAAGAACTTTATGAAGAACCAAAATAATTGTGAAGATGGTATTATATATATAACCATGCAGTAGGTATGGTAGGAAATAATGTGCTTTGAAGTGAAATTCATTTGAGAAGTATAAGTGGACAAATTATCATCTGGAAGGCAAATCAAATACCACAGGAAAGATCCTACAGGTATAAAGGTACACATCTAGTCTTGAAAGTCAGCACTATGGGAGGCATATATCAATCATTAATCTGTCTATCCAGTCAGAAGAAAACAAGGAAGATGCTTATGGGTATCAGACTATATGTTCACCCAGTAACAGCTATGCCAAGCTAAATACAGGATTCCAACTTTATCTACAACAAAAAGAGTTGTTCTGATGGTAAATCACTATACAGTGGGTATGGAAGGAAATCATCCGATATGAGGTGAAATTCAATGAGCAGTCGAATAGAAGTTATGGTCCAAACAGACTTTTATTGATTATAATAGGTAGGACGGTAATTAAGACATTTGGGTTATTCTTTGTTTTTGTTCTATTCATCTTCAGTTTCGTGTTTNTTTTTGGAAAGAAGTTCTTTTTTCCTTGGCAGAGCTGTTCACAACAACTGTTGATACCATTGCATGCCAACCTTTGTGGAATAATCCCAAAATAAAAGTAAATAATGATACAATTTTTTTTAAAAGTTGGTGTGCGAGAGGAATACGCTTTGTCAATGATATTTTAAAGGAGGACGGAAGTTTTACTTCCCATCTAAAACTGCAGCATAAATTTGATGTAAATATTAATTTTATTCAGTATTACGGTATTTGCAGAGCTATCAAAGCTGGTTTTAACTTGAGTAACATACCGAAGTTGTCAGAACCAATATGGAAAAACACATAGCAAGGACAAGCCTTAATGGAAAACTTTTTGAAAAGAAATGTTGTGTTGTTTGCCATAGCAATGTGAGCATATTTGTACATATGTATGTGTACATGTATACATAGGTATGTACGTTTATGTTTATATATCTATATTTGTATTTATACCTTACATACAATAAATTTTTTGCATTTATTTTGTAATAATCATTTTGAGCTTGCTTTAATAACACGTTAATTCATGGATGAAATTGTTTCTTCAAAGTATGTTTCATATTGTAAACCCTTTTTTTTTTTCAAATATAAGCATCTGTTGTAAATGTAATGTTTATTTATTTAATAAAGGAGCCCTGTGGAAGGGTTAAATAAGTTTTAAAAAAATCAAATCAATCAACCTTCATCTCTATCCATTCTCAGGTCAGAACTCATTCCTTTCTATTCATCTTCATATCTGACTGCTCTCCTGTGTAATCAACCTATAAAGTACATTATCATTTCCATGCTCATTCTTCAGTCACATATCTTATCTTTGTTCCACATTCTCCTTGATTACTCTCTCAATTTAATTATTTTGTTCCGATTGGTTTTATTCTTATTCTTAGTTACTGTTGATTGGTTTGCCTGTATAATTTGTTCTGTTTCCCTAGTTCCAAGTATCAGGTAAGTTCCATACCCGCTCGTATCAATGTCTGTTGAATTCTAAATAAACATCATTCTCTTACTTACTTTACATTACTTTACTCCAACGATGCTTGTAGGACAAACGCCTGTTCATCGATCTACTCCATGCCAGAAGTTTCTGTTAAGTTTATGTTCCTGCGTTTCCCACCATATTATTTTCTACATTTTACAATTATATGCGGGTCGGGTAGTGTTTCCACCAAAAGCATATCAAGGCATTTTTCTCAGCGCCTTTAATCCCATTTTATAAATGGTTCATTCACGTTTCTATCTTTATTATATGAAAAGTTTCTCCTAAAGCCCCGGTCACATAGGGCCCCGGAATCAACACGATTCACCCCGACTCGTTGTTCTGAGGCAGTTAACTGTGAATTGACAAAGATTCAGGGTGAATCGTGTTGCTTCCGGGGTCCTATGTGACCGGGGCTTTAGATCAGGTGGTATGGTTTAGTTTCAAATGTAAAATGTGTTTTTAGTGCAAGTGCCAGGTCCTTATCTTGACATCTGGTTGTCTTCCTATTTAGTTCAACATTTCTTTATTCTCTTTGATTCAAGTATTCTGTTTGACATTTCAAGATCTCTCTCCATTCCACATCATTATGTCAATCTTATCATACCCATTCTTCTGCTCTTGTCATTTACACTCCCTTAGTCAGTCACCGGTCAACCCCGCGCAATTCCTTCGTTTTGGCCAAGGTTTATCGAAGTCGTCTCGCAGCCAAACTTCTGGTTATGAGAAATCTCGCAATTTGTGAGATTTTCTTTGTAGCAGAAACGTGCCTTCTAAATGCAAAATAAATTTCTTAAATGCTACACTGCTAGAAAGCAGGAGAGTCATAGACTAGTAATCTATATAATTTTGATAGAAAATTTTGAAATTTATATGAAATGTTAGGGGGAAAAGAATGACTCAGATCATGATATTTGTCCTGTGGGTACGATTGATCACTGTGCAGAACTTTTTATTTTGAGCCCCGACAATTTTTACACCAAATAAAAGCTGGAAGAGTCTAGTTTCTGAATATACCACTCTTAATATGCGGCACCTTTTAATCGGGTCAAGAACACACTTTCTCCAAGTAAGAAACAGAACTAGATTTTCTAATTGTGATAAAACTGTAATTCCTATTGTCTGATTGGCTGACGAGGCACACTGGGCGCGAAATTTGAAACAGACCGCATGGTGAGTGTGTCCTTCAACACAACAGCTGTTCCCTGGCCGCAGGTGGTCTGCATCTGTGTGTGATCTTACCTGACCAATCATATTGCTCAAACGCCACGTGCTATGGCTTGTTATCCAATCACAGTAAAGTCATCCTGATTTCATACATCTATTTTGCACTTGGGGTAGGATAACTGTGTTCTTGACCCGATTAAGATATTTCCCCGTATAAAATGTAGCTCTTCAGATAGCTAAGACTTCAAGCTTCACTCTCATGTAAAAATAAATGAGGCTCAAAATTAAAAAATGCACAAAATAATCATTAGCAACTAAGGGTAATTTTTTTTTTCACACCATATTTGTTCCAGAAGTTTTCACTCTCTGTTTTACATTTTTCATTCACTTGAGCAAGAGAACATGAAAGATTGATTATCCTCCTTTACAAATATACCCAAATCATAATAACTGTTGCAAATTCAGAGAAGTAATGACAAAATAAAAAGGTGTTTCGTAACGGTCAAACTAATTTTGAGAGGTGTCGGGTGTTCAAGCCATGACTCGGAGTTCGATAAATGGGCAGCATTTATGCGGACCTGAAGATTGGCTGTAGTTTTCTACACATTTTCAGGTGTGCTTTTCTATTTATTCACAGATCTGGTTTACAATTTCTCCACAACATAATTACTTGCACACTTCACTAACCTGCTAGGTTCTTCTCTAATTAAGTTCCTCCCATTTAAGTGGTCTTGAATATTTTTGTTACTATTGACTGCATGGCTTATTGATAATTTGAATGATTTAATATGAGTTATAATGGTTTTGTTCAGAGGCCGAGTCAGCCCTGGAAATAAATTTCAGTGCACTACCAGACTTCTTTGAGTTCAGTTCGTAGTTTGTTCCTGTTTATTCCTCTGTGTGATGATCGAGTTCTACATTTTTGGCCCAGCGGAATTAATCACGACCCTTTCAAACACATTGGATTCACAGAACCTTATCGCTAGGGCACTCCAGTGGTCTAGTGGTTATGACACTGGTCTAGTCATCCAGAGGTCGTGGGTTCGAGTCCTACCCGGTACAGCCTATTAATTTTTTTCATAGCCTCCGGGTAACTTCACAGCAGTATAGCGTGTACACCCTTTTGTGGGCCATCGGCGACAATATTGATTAAATTCTATCTATCATTACGTCACCCAGCGGAATTAATTGCAAACCTTTCAAGATTTTTTTTCTTGTGATATTAGTCGGAAAGCACCCGTTTGGTTTGAATGTGAAAGATGAATGCTGAAGAAAATCCTTCAATNGCCAGGATGCATTTGCATTGCTGACGACATCGTCGTCGTGGGCAAGACAGAGCAGGAGCACGATCAGAACCTCACAAAGCTCTTTGAGGTAGCCTCAACAGAAGGGCTGGTGTTCAACAGCAGCAATTGCAAGGTGAAGACAGACTCGATCGACTTCTTTGGGACGGTCCGTGAACGGGATCAGCCCGGATCCACGCAAATTTGAAGACATCCACACGATGCCTACTCCACAAGACAAAGAAGACCTCCAGCGTTTTCTAGGAACGATGAACTTCCCGTCGCCCTACATCGCGAAGTATGCAGATCAGGTTGCTATCTTGAGGGATCTCATGAAGAAAGACGTTCCATTCATATGGCAAGAGGACCGTCAAGACGCATACTGTAAACTGAAGCAAGCTATCCAACAAGACAGTATGTTGATATACTATGACCCGGAACTGCCAGTCTGCCTTGAGGTGGACGCTTCGTCAAAGGGCCTGGGGGCCTGCCTCTCCCAGCAGGGCAAGCCTGTGGCATATGCCTCCAAAAGTCTCTCACCCTGCCAAGCACAGTACTCAAATATCGAGCGAGAGACCTTGGCTCTGGTCTTTGGGATAACTAGGTTTCACACCTATCTCTTTGGGAGAGACTTCAAGGTACAGACAGACCACAAACCACTTGTGACGATCTGCAACAAGCCGCTCACTAGTGCACCACCAAGGTTACAAAGACTATTGGTAAAGATCCAAGGTTACAACAGGGACAGAAATGATTGTTCCGGACGCCCTCAGTAGGTTGCCGAATCCTACAGACACAGAGGACATTCCTCTTGATGTACATGTCGAGTCCATTCTACTTGATGAGGTCGAGGACAAGCTGGGCGTCGATCTCCTTCACTTTGGGAGCCTCAAGCAAGAGGAGCTACAGAGGGAGACCTCAAGAGACCCAATCTTCAAGCAAGTCATGGAATATACAAGGGCAGGCTGGCCAGGGACTATTCGGGAACTTCCTACAGATCTGCGTTCCTATTGGTCATTTCGTGACGAACTGGGAATGTCAGGAGGAGTTCTGTTCAAGGGCAGACAGGTCATCATCCCCCAAGTTATGCGGCAAGACATTATACAGCAGCTGCACAAAGGCCATCCTGGAATGGAGAAGATGCGACTATTGGCGCGACAATGCGTTTATTGGCCGAGCATAAACCGTCAGATAGACGACAAGGTCAGGCTTTGTCAAGAGTGCCAGGAAAGGGTGCCAGAGCAGAGAAGATAACCAGTCCTTCCTCATGAGATCCCCCTTACCCCGTGGACGAAACTCGGGATGGATCTTTTTGAACTGGATACAGTTCAATACCTTCTGATGGTTGACTACCACTCCAAGTTTCCAGTCGTGCAACGACTAACATCCATCACGAGTGCAGCAGTGGCTGATGCTGCCACAGGAATATTTNTATTGACTGCATGGCTTATTGATAATTTGAATGATTTAATATGAGTTATAATGGTTTTGTTCAGAGGCCGAGTCAGCCCTGGAAATAAATTTCAGTGCACTACCAGACTTCTTTGAGTTCAGTTCGTAGTTTGTTCCTGCTTATTCCTCTGTGTGATGACCTTTCAAACACATTGGATGCACAGAACCTTATCGCTAGGGCACTCCGGTGGTCTAGTGGTTATGACACTGGTCTAGTCATCTGGAGGTGGTGGGTTCGAGTCCTACCCGGTACAGCCTATTCATTTTTTTTTTCATTGTGTTGTAGTATGTGCGCATGCGCACGGGTCATTAAAGATAGAAGCTTACTCACACTACACGCAACAAACACTTATCAGTGTCTTTATTATCTGTCTGATAATAAACTATTAAGCCTTACTAATGTTATGATCAACACGGAGCTACAACATGGTGACAGCAGTAGCATGGAACGGACTGAGATATAACTCGAACTGAAAGTGCAAGATCTTTTGGGATCAGCCCGACCCAATCTCGCCAACACGGCAATGCACGTCAACATTCATACAACAGCTCAGCCTATCGTTTAGACCGATATCGCCATCAATTAGCCGGCCGACCTCTATGCCTGGTCCCTTATCGCCATTTATGCATTCCCAGCCTTCAGGACTTGGAAAATATAGCGTGTGAGTATTGCAACTGTATGATTTGTGTTGATCAATGTGATACAAGGAATGTATAGCATATATGAACGCTTTACAGTCATACATTCGTCGCTCCCGATATAGTTCATTCGTCAGAGTATCACTGGACTGATTGCGTCTGGTCCTGGACTTGAATGAGCCCATCGTAACTTTAGATAGCTATCGATACTACCTGCGACCGATACTAGTGGGAGAAGATCGACGTGATCGCGGATGCTGTCGGCGTTTGATGGAAAGAACAGTCAGAGACAGTAAACATCGCCTCCGATTGGTCGTCTCCGTGGTCCATCCACAACATTCAAACTTCACGGACAAGTGATCAAGCACTGGTCAAGTTGGATATTGTTGACTTTGAACTATTTGTCAGGTCTATGTCTATCCCAAGGCAAGAACATAAAACAATGAAATTCGGACAGGATTAATCTGGTATTTTGTGGTAAAATAACGGCTAGAGTAAACTCAATTTTGATGCTGTGACTTTGGAAGAATAAACATTCCTTGTTTTGTGGGAAATTGTTATTGCTATGTATTGAGTTCACTTGTCATACTCTTGTGTATCATAGATATTAGATCCACTTACACTATTGCTTAATAAATAATTTTGTCATATTAGTTAAGACCGATATCGCTTGAACCGATAACGATGTCGATAGCGTAGACCGAATTCACTTTCTATTGGTACTACGAGTATGAGTGGATCTGTCAGTAGGCCATTATTCTTACTAGGTCATTGAGAGTTTTATCCCGTGTTGCTCACCAGCTCATAGATGTATATTTGACTTAATTAATCACGAATCACAATTTATCAAACCTCGACCAGACCCGTTCTGTTTGATTTGAGTACACGATAAGGTCTATAGTACAGACAGAGTCTAGGCTTAGTCACACTCTATGCGTACTTTTCCGGCATAACAATACCTGCCAAACAATCGGTACAGATATAACCCTGGTCTTATCTATCAACGCAGATTGTTGTAATATTGTGCCCTTTTGTATGCTCGAAGCTTCCAAATATTAATTCAGTTTCATATTTTGTGTGTGTGTGTATAAAACCGTCCAAGGAACAGGTCCCTTTCATGTGCTAAGAAAACTAAGCGCGCCAGATTGATTTACACCAGTTGCACAGAGTGCAATAACCATGGCTACGCGACTTCCGGAAATGAATTGGCAAATGCCAGAATTGGCTAGCGGGTTTTCTCTCTTTAAGCAGCGCATGGAGCTATGCCTTAAGGATTTAGAGATCACGAATAATGAAAAGAAAGCAACTGAGATTAAAATTGCATTAGGCACTGAAGGTTTAAGGCGTCTTAATGCTTCTGGGCTTAGTACGGCGGACCAAGACAAACCCGAGAAGATTTGGGGATTCTTTGAGAAGCAATTGAAGGTGAACATCAACTTCCGCATCCACCGCCT
>BQKZ01005326.1:15221-27368 GCA_036244855.1 Temnopleurus reevesii | reverse complement strand
CCCCCCCGAAAAAAAAAAATCAGCAAAAATTTGTGTTCATCGTCCTACCCAACCCTCATGCGCACATGAATAAATCTTTTCAATGAATTCCAGATTTCTGAAAAATTATGTTTTTTTTTAAATTTTGTTCACCTGAATTTTTAGAATGCGGAATCATGTTAGGGTCATTGTGGTATCGTGTGTCGTTAGATTTTAGAAAGGAAAAGTGGGACTGGGGCTTTAGGAGGGCTTGATGTCATCGCGCGTGTCAAATATGCTCATATCGGATGGCCCAAAATAATGGGACATTAATCGACACAATGAATCCTGGGATGATTGTTTTGTGCAATTGTGAGGAGGATGACCTGCGAAAACAAATATTGGATATTAGAATAAGGATTTTTTTTATTTTATTTGTTCACGAATATTTATACAGAGTAGCCTGATCAGCGAAACATAGAATAATACAATGTACACAAACATAATTAAAATGTAATAGTATACTTGATAAAAAGGTAAGGCTAAGTTAAAATCATATACATCATCTACATATACAATCAGATACATGTATAGCGATTGAATAGTTGGTTTATCAACAAAAGACACTACCGTATAGCAGATCCAGATTGAAGAGGGGTGGGGTGTTATCATGGTCCCAGGTTCGGGGCCGGGCCGCCCTTATGTGTGGCGCCAACATTATTGTCAGTCCAGTGGCGGGAACCCAAGTCATTGCCCTCTCCTTATTGACGTGTCCTGAATACACCCCTGACCAGCGACGTGGAATACATTCTCATGGCATTTTACTAAACACCTCATTTCTTTCTTTCTTTTTAGAATCGAATCATGCTGTCGCATCATCGTCATCATCATCATCATCGAGTGAGGAGTCGGACCCGACCCAGGACATCTCACCGACGGACGCCATCTTAGCCGGTTTCCAAGACTGCATGGAAGAGACAATCCGTTACCTAGTCGATGTCGAAGGCTTCTCACCCGACGACGAGGTCGTTGTCGGTCTCACTGCCCACCTCTTGCAGGTCCGCTCCAAACTGGACATCAACAACGACTCGACCGCCGCGACGCCCTGGTCGTCCGGGCGGTCGTCGGATGGAGATGGACCAACGGAATGCGAAGCGACTACTAGTACGCAAACCTCACCGCAGGAGAGTAACACGCTATCCCTTGCCCTATCCGCTGACGCGAACCGTCTGCCAACTCTGCCAACCACGAGTCGGACTTTACCGGGTGGAGCGTCGCAACCGCGTGGATTACCGCCCGCGCATCTTATGACGCCGCTGACGGTAGACACGAATCAGTACTACGCGCTGCCATCACCTTTGAACCGTACCGCGTTGGCGTGTGCGATGAAGCCGTCCGAACCGCTTCTCACAGTCGCGCAAACCCGGCCAACGCATTCAACGTTCACTTCTACGGCTATCTCATCAGTGAGCGGTCACCCGTTGACGTCCACCGCCCCAGCCGCGGCGTTTTCGAGACGCGCCGCGGTTACCTCTCAGCAACCGCAAATCCAACCGCAGCAGTACCAGTCGGTCGTCTCGGCCAACGGGTGCTTGATACCTTGTGTCCCGGCAGCTTCGGCCTCTAACCAGACCCCTTATGGGTTCAACCTCAACTATGTGGCTCCCTACGTCGTTGCCTGGGTCAGACCTGTGCAGGAATAGAAAGCCAAGGACATCGTTTCAAACGAGTTGTAAATCTCATTGTTTTCATCGTCATATTTGTTAATGTTGTTGTTGACGCACAAGTGTTTCATACATTCTTTCAAAGCATCAACGTTTTCATTTTTTATACCAGTAATTGAGTCGCGCTTCACAACAATCATATCGATTACTTTTGTTTAATTAACACTCGTTTAAATCGCGAGTAATCATGATACATTAATTATAATTCAATTGCTTTATTTTTTTGTCCAGTTGGACTTTGAAATAAATGTGTTAATTTGACGAGATATTTTGCCACAAACGTTTTGCATTCTGGCTTTTTTCAGTGAGCAAGCATCAGTGTTTTCATTTTACACGATATATCGCATTTAATGATAGTTTTGTTTGATTAATAGTTGTTAAAAATTGCAAGTAATCATGATACAGTAATTATAATTCGATTGCTTTATATCTTTGTTTTTGGTCAAGTTGGACTTTGAAACAAATGTGTTAATTTGACGAGATGTTTTGCCACAAACGTTTTACATTTATGTCTCATTCTTAAGTGATACTCTATCAAATGGTTTAGTTCGGACGCTTCAACGTCTAGTAACGTCACGTGATGTTGTATGATGACATCTTGACCCCTTTCGCTACATCAAGGATTGTGGGTAATTTCGTATTGAACTTTCTCGAGTATTTCGGTTGCAAATTTAGGAACGAAACACTTGCCAAACGATAATTGAAAGTATTTTGTGGAAGTGATCATTGAAAATTGTATTCTGCCACCATTAATTAATGATGTTTGCACTGCTCTAAAATGTACACAGCCATCGGGATAGTCAATTGTCCGGAATATTTAAGAAATCGAAGGGAAGATGGATTTAAACATCGATATGTCTCGCAAAAAAAATCTTGTTTTTACATCCCTTCTTTCCTAAAAGATAATGGGTGCAAATTCTCACTACGTAGCAAGTGAGAGAGAAAAATGTGAGTCAATTGGTATGTTTCAACTTCTTTGTTGTAGCCTCTTTGATCACTCGAGATATAAGGCACTACTAAAAGAAAGAAAACTACAAGTTCACTCAGAATTTCACTCATTATTTTAGAGAGTAAATATAAACTTGTATACAGAGAAGCCACCCCGTCCAGAATATGCTTGAAGTCATAATTGAAATGTGAATAACGCGAAAGTTGAATTAAAATGAGAGCAAAAATGTCAACAATCATCGTACTCTCAGCCATTTACTGAGAGCGCCTTGAATATGAAAATAGACCCATGTGTCTATTCTTAAACATTTGGCATCTCTGCATAAATATAGAAATGCATTTGAATCATGTTGACCCATTTTGTTAAAGTCGTTGAAGGATGAAAAAAAAAAAGAAATCACACACATTCATTTATTTGTAATTAAAACCGATGTTTTTTCGTTCACAATCACGCTGGAGATTTACATTGAAAGGTAACCTTCTTCTACTATGGCGGCATATTTCTATTGTATATCATAGGTCACAGAAAATAGCTGCCAAATATGCACTTGAAGGTAAATATTCATGATCGTGCATTATTCAGATCAAGGCGGTGTTTCATAAAGTTACGAAATATTTTAAGAACGACTTTACGATCAGTTCTTGTGCTGAATGGTCGAGAATATCATGCGTAATACACTCACTAACATACTCCAGTCTTGCTTAAAGTCGTTCGTAACTTCAACTGTTCAAGAACGATTTTGTGAAACACCGCCCAGCTATGTGAAACCATTTAATGATGCCATTAATTTACATTGTACTTGCCCCGATTTATGCTCACTTTGAAATTTTTCGCCATTTCAATCGCATCCAAGCTTATTCGAGAAGCGATGATAGATGGCGCTATTGTTCAGTGTTTTCCAGAGCCCGTATACGGCTCGGGTGTTTTCCTTCTTGTATTAGTTCTTGCTTCTGTAACATTCCTTTGATATTTCAATCAAACACGATGCATAGTAATAACACTTAATTGCGTATTCATACCTTCATTCCACAATGAATTTTTTATGATTCAACGTATAGTCACAGATAAGCCCGATCCTGTATTCAAAAACATTGTTTTGATCATGTTGGTTTTTTTTTATTGCTGCAGAGTAAAGCAATCGTATTCAGTCAAACAAATTTAAATGGCTATTAAAAGTGGTGACCAATAGCAAGGGGTAAATAATTCTTGATTTGTTGATGATCTAATATTGATCAAATATAAATATACTGATTGGAATATAACAATTATAATTGACGCTCTCGCTTATCAGCACTGCTAATTGAAATGCTACGAATTTTGCAAAAAAAAAAATGCAGTTTCGCAAAGAAATTAAATTGTCCAAGAAAGTTCTGGTTCCATTTTCAAACAAGAAGGTGCATTATTACCAGTAGCCCAGTGCATTATTACCAGTAGGGCGCAATCACGCTTTTGCGTCAAAGCCAAAGTTTTCCCATCGTCTATGTGATTTGGAAGATGTTCAATGAGCACAGGAATACTGATGTACATCGCTTGGCTAACGTTGACAATCGTGTACGTGAAGTGCTAGCCGAACGCCTTCAATGTCGGTTAAGCTTCTTCCCTTTGTATTTCTGCGTTCACGGAGCGTCTTTTAAATTCAAGTCGATGTTGGGTAGACAATGCTCTAAACATGATTGAGCTTTGAGATTTTACAAACAAATTGAACGAATCTCTGTGGGTTTTTTTCTTTTTTTTTGCATTCGCGATATAAGAAACTTTGGCACATCAATGTTTGATTTCACACATGTTTTGTGAATTGTATGCTTGACAGTAATTTGGTACATTGATTACCCCAATTGTGATTTTTTTTTCTTCAAATGACCACCAAAAAGTGACAATCAAACTTTCATTCTGCCTTTGCATTTGTAATTTTACATTCCACTCTGTGTTAAAAAAAAAGAGAAAAATGTTGTATGTCTTGTAGCGTTTTGTACATGATGGACATGTAAATATGTAAAAGACACATATTAAAACAGTTTTGGAAATGAAAGCTATTGTGACGTTGTGTTTTGTTATGATATAAAGTAGTGAGGATGAAGTGATGATGAAGAGAGGCTTAGATAACAACATGCACTAGTACTTAATATTGGGACAAGGTGCTGTGTTTTGGGGAGGGTGTCAGCGGGGTTGCGCCCCCGGTTCCTAACCAGATGATAACGAGGGGGAGGGGTAGTCTGCTAGAATAGACCCTTGGGTTTCGTTGTGCGCATACACAGAGAGTGATCATACAGGTTATGCATTGTGTGTCTCATTGTATGTCTGCATGCTCTCCCCAAGACTGAGGACAGAGCAATGCTGTATGTGTGTGATGTAGTCACACAATGCATACCCATCATGCTCTACGCACGCACACACCGAAAGTCTAGGGTTTGTGCTTTCAAACTAGGGGAGGGGGTGCGAGAGGGGAATGAGGAACTAAATAGTGAGGGGCTCTGTAAAGCAAGAAAGAGAGAACTTGGGGAAAGGCGACGAGCGTAGGTGTGTCTGACAAAGTTAGAAAGAGAGAGGGAAATAGAGAGAAAAAAAAGAGAGAGAGAGAGAGAGAGGGAAACCGAATAGAAAGGGGATGGGAGGGCAGAGGATGGTGAAATTGAGAGAAGGGGGTCAGAGTGAGTGGGTACAGTACAGAATAAAGATAGAGAGATGTGTATGATAAAAGAAAGGCGAGTGGAGAGAAAAAAGTGTACATGTGTGTGTGTGTGTGTGTGTGTGTGTGAGAGAGAGAGAGAGAGAGAGATGGAGAGAGAATGAGAAGCTTAGGAAGGGGGGGGGGGCGAAAGGGACATAAGGAAAGATCTAGTGGACGAAGGGAGCGAGGTAAACAAGCGATGGAGAAAGAGATAGTAGAAGAGGAGGGGGTATTGGAAAAAGAAAGAACAAAGGTTTTGGTCGAGATGAAATCTTTGAACTTCACAATTAGCAATAATTATCCACATTTTATATCATCAAGTTTATGAAGACTCTAGCTCATGCTGAGTCATGCGTGACGATTTACTGATGTTATATTTGATATATCTGATATTTGATAATAAAAACAAGTTGGTAAAATTGCTGAGATTGCCGATAAACGAATATGTAGATAAAATGTTTAGCAAAACGTATGCATATGTATGATCTACACATATCTTGTTGACAGGTTGAGCAGTGATTTTTTAATAAATAAAACAGTTGCCCAATGAAGCAAGAAAGAATAAACATAAACATCAACATATTTATCATAATCTTGAACAAATCACAACTTCAAAGCTACTTAAATGTTAAAATGACAGGCTTTTTTTTTTAGGGAGGAGGAGGGGGGGGGGCATTATCGAAATTGAATAATAAAATGTCACAAATTATGAGCAAATTATGAGCCAGTGAAGGCAAAGTCAAGCCATAAAATCGAAATGTGTCAAGCTCCGTTGTTTAAAAACGAAGAAGAAGGAAAAAAGAGGTCGCCCTCTTGATGCCTGGCGTAAATCATCGGTTGCCTGATGGAAAACGCCAATTTACAACACATCAACATCATCAGCAAAACATAATATCAATTTCGATTTCCTTAAAGAAGCGAATATGATTTAAAGGAAATAATATCCATGCTGCTTCACCCCGAAGAAAAAAAAAATCTGCTATATCACTTTTGTCAAGCTGACGGCGGTTCTTATCATTGTCCAAATTTTCACCTTCCCGGAAAATAATTAGAACTTTATTCAAACTGAAGCTCTGTTGGGGGTGAGAAATATGCCACAGAAGTTGACAGCAACTTTTTACTATTTGGATAGAATGAAATTCACAGTGACTCGGAATACGACCTGTGATGAAAGGCTTGGTATGAAGAGCGCCACCTCAGAGGCTATGTCAATCATCCACATCTCAATCTGAGACAATCATTTTTACTGCTTAAAAAATGTTAATGATAAGTATCCAATTTTGCTATAAATTGCTATTGCTATTACGCGCTTATTAACATGTAGTGGTGGTACTTTAATCATGGCTAATTAATACATGTAATTTGTCACCAACATGGATATTAGACGGATGGGCTTTCATTTTAGCCAAAGCCGAAACTTACAAAGGTGACTGCCTGGCGCGTATAATCTGCAGAGATTGAAGAGCGCCATCATATCCTAGACCTACCTACAACATCCCCTAATATTTTAAGATTGTAGAACTCTGCCAAGCACTGAGCCCTCTGAGCAAATTCATTAGTAAAGCCAAATATCAATTTGCCCCCCCCCCCCCAAAAAAAAAAAAGAATAGAAAGAAAGAGAAAGGGCAAAATTAATAGAACTTGACGAGACGAACGGTTTTGAAACTTCTTATTTCAGTGATAAGACCCTCCTACTAGAGCTCTTAATCCAAAATCACCCAAGCTCCAGCGAGTGACACCCCCTTGAGACTGATTTATCCCCGAAATAAACACCAAAACTATCTCCCTAATTGAAAGTACCACATCTTTCTTAACAGGAGAGTTGTAAGAAAGACAATTTTCAGGTTATATCAATCAACTGTTTGGCTAAAGGTTGTATGTAAAAGTCAACACGATCCAATATTGTATGCATGATTGAACAATTATGTCGTCACACATGAACTTAGAAAATGGGCAAATTCTTATTTGGAGGCATATTATTAGTGACTATTTTGTTATATGTTATAAATTGGAAGACTCTATTCTATCAATCTGCATATTTTACGGCAAAATTGCCAAAATCATGTTTGCTGGAAAATTCACTTCCCAATATTTTTTCATAAACATCAAGCTGAGCCAAAGTATTAAATAATTTGTTTTTCCTTAAAAACTATGCCCATCCATGCACAAAAAGTGTCATGACTGTGTAAATAGGGATCTGAAAACTGGCATTATATATCATTGTACGTTAGAAATATCATTTACATAATTCTTGGTACATGGTGCACAAAAAAATACCCTAGTAACTTAAAAAAAATGACAGTTTCATCTATTGCATGGGTTCAATCAAGCATAGAATACGGGGCAATGCTGAATTTTACACACAAGCAAGCCAAATAGTTGATGAACGTTACATGTAAATTTTTCTTCTATATAGACACTCGCCCGACAAATAAGGCTCCTTCCAAATATGGAGAAACGGTTTTATGGTGTTTATTTTACCACCCAAAGCGATTTTTAAGTATAGGATTTTCCGGCCAAAATTGCGAGTATAGCATGAATTTTAACTGTCTTTTCATTCAAATTCGAGAGAATCCGTCAACCCGGCGATATCACCGTTTCATATTCCTTCTACTTGCTTACAAATGTACACAGTTTTCATTCGATTGAGTGATAGTTTCTTTTTAATTCACAGGAATTGTGCTTTTTTGAGAAGCTGTCATTCGATTTAGCACAAATCGGGTTTCGGTTGTCGCCACGGCATGATCTTATCATTCAATTTCATTTATAGCAATCATATTGACACAATTTGCATTATAAATTGGTTTTAGGTATATTTGCAGTGTTCACTGGGTTTTTCTCCTTTTTAAAATCTTTTAAAATTTGTTAAAGATATGTATCTAATTGTTTCCTTCGTTTTGTTTCCTTTCTTGGGATTTATTTTATTTTTGTTTGTTTTGGTTTTTCTTATGACTTCTTGTCATATATAGCCAATAAAAGGTGATTAATGCTTTTTTTCTCTCAATTATCATGTTCAACGTAAAGAATCTTATCGAATTTAATCAACATCATATAAACTATGAAACAATGATCTGCCCAATGTGATTCCTTATATTTATCATAATTCCATTTTAAATCATGAGGGAATGAAAGGAATACATAATGCGATTGCATAACGAATAGTGAACGGTAATTCAATTGTGAACATTTTTGTAAATTTAATTATTCAATATGCAATTAAAAAGCTGTACAGAATGTACACTTATTACTCCTCTATCTAATCATGATATACCCATATTAATCACTTCTCTTGCATTCCCTTGCATTATCAACCTGCTCTCTTAAATTGAATGATACCTTTCAGAAAAAGAATGCTAATCGCTAATTCCAAAAGCTAGAAATGACGCTTCAATAATCACTGACTATTTTGAATGCTAACTGGCTCGTTTTTAAATTGAATGAAAATAACTCACAAACACTCGACAAACATAGTTAATCGAAAGGAATAATGTAGGAATCGAATCACAGTTCACACGGCAGAACCGATTTACCCTAATTCAAACAGCATAAGTATTAATTCGAATGAAAATTGCGTGAATTTGGCCGGAAAATCCTATATTACATTATTTCTGACAACAAGTCACTTGCGGTTGACGAGCCCCAATCTCCTTCCCTCTTGGTCCTGACACGCTTGGTCAGCAATTTGTACCCAAAACCAAATTTCAATCTTCCGCCCCCTCCCCCAACAAAACTTATTATTTGACACTAGCACCTCTTATCATCTCAGGTCTCTTCAACCATGCCAACACCGAAATAAAATTTTGCTGCGATACTTCTTTGCTAACAAGTATTGTTTGTTTTTGGTCTCTCCCGAACTTAAAGAATAAAACGTAAATATATCTTAATTAAAGGAATATCACAAGAACTGATGACGTCATTGAAAAATGAGAAACTCTGAACATTTGTAACTGAGTCCAAACATGCCAAATCGAAAGCCCCCCTCGGCGACCCTCGATTCCACCAGTCACGTAGAAAAGTGGGCGTGGTCAGCGCTCCACTTTTATTGACGAACTTCACTCAGGGGTAGCATTTCTTCACCCTCTTGTATACAACTGGCCTTTCGTTTCCCCCATGCACGCCGTGTGGTATATATGCTTACAGGGCTAGAGTATACACTCGAAAACTGTTGAGAAAACCTTTTGTTCACCTCTTTTACAATCAATTGTGATGACATTCTTTCTACAGAGGGTGAGCACGCAACGGTGAACTATTATGATTTCAGTATACTACGGCAGGGCTGGATATTATTACACCAATGGAACGCCGTATTTCGCAACATTCAACTTGCTCGAAAATCAAAATGGTTGCACTTCGTGTCGCTCACCATGTAACCTCGCGGTAGCAAGATGCTCATGATCATACCAGTGTATATTTCTCCTGAGTTTTCTACGATGAGTCGCTAATCGCATCAGATATCATCTTCAAAATAACCAGCTATCTATACCAGACGATCTACATGAAGCTCGATTGTGATATTATTGTAATTTCCTGACTCTAAATCGAGGGGCTCTTCAATTAATTGGCAGTTGCTATGAACGCTTTTACTTTTGGAGGAACACTGTCACCGTGTTGTCGTTCGTATATCCTTATGAATGGACATCTACAGCTCGAGCCAATATGTGCAGAATTGTGCAAATAAAGCATTGCTCATTCTTCGGAATATGATTATGAAGTCAGCGCCACGGAAATTGTGTTCCATTGATGGAGATTCATATTGGAAGCGGTATCATTTAAGACATCATAATTTATACTTGCTTTATATTAAAGAGAAATAATTATGGCATCAGCGAGGCGTATTGCACGGCGAGGTATGTATTTGTAATTTTGGGTATGATTTTGGAAAATGTTATTAGTAATAGGTAACCCATACCTCCACCTCCACTGTCATGCACCGCCACTACCACCACCATCATCATCAACACCAACATCACTATAATCGTCATCATCACCATCATCATTCTCACCACCACATCACCACACCATCACCTCTACCACCATTATTATCATCACCATCATATCGCCCCTCCACCGCCACCATCACCACCACCACCACCACCACCACCACCATCACCACCGTTGACCAACATCCAAATTATCATTCGCCATTATCATCATCATTCATCATGACCATCATCACCACCACCACTACTATCCGGTTAATTGATGTGGCCTTCTAAAACACACAAGACGTTTTTCTTTGTAAAAGGAAACTTCTCTTCACCCATACCAAGCAGAGTAATTAAGATTTTCTGCAAAGATGTATTTATAATCCCACATAAAATTTTCCATAAATAGATAATTAAAAATATTGCCCTTCCATTGCTGGCTTATGTCATGTATGTTTCTTCATGATTGAATTTAGTGATACCCTAACTTAGATAACGTTTAGTAACCTATCCTATATGTTGGAAATCGATTGCTCATTTCCTTTCTGTGATTCAAGAAATCGGGAATGGAGGTGGTAGGTAAAACTGCTAATGATGAAAAATGCCCTTGTTTCAGAAAGTTATTCAAAGGCATAATCATGACAATTGACACCGATCGCACAAATGTCAGTTCTTGAAAATTGGTATATAAGGATCAATTATCCGGTGTATTAAAAGATTCCCATCAGTAGGCTTTTATTGATTATTATATACACGTACCCTGGTACCCGATTTCGGTGTCGCAGATGCAAATTGAATAAATAGAAAAGATCGGGGAAAAATATATATAGATAGATATGTCGGTCAGTTACTGACATCTCGCTGGTCCATGCATGAAGGGCCTTGCTGTTAATGACATTCAGATATTACGGTAAATTTATGTACCCAAACAATGTTGTTCAAATAAACATGAATAACATACGGATTAGACGCAATGGTAATTGGACCAAGTGTGTATTAGACTGAATGGTTATTAGACAGACTGGCTATTAGACCGGGCGAGTATTGGACAAACTAGAAAATAGACGAAATGATGATTGGACGCATCAGTTATAGACCAAATGGATAATGGACCAAATAGTAGTTAGATAATATGGAAATTAGACCAATTGACTATTAGACAAAGTAGGATTAGCCCAAATGGTTAATGGACAAGGGGATATTGGACAAACTGATGATTGGACGAAGTGATGTTAGCCCAAATGGTTATTGGACGAATTGATTATTGGACCAAACGTTAATGGACAGAATGGCTATTGGACGAACAGGATATTGGACTAACTGGTTATTGGACAAAGCGGCTATTGGACGAAATGAATATTGGACAAAATGGTAATTGGACGACCTAATGTTAGACGAAGCGCGTTTGGACGAAACGGTCATTGGACGAGATGGCATTGGACGAGATGGGGATAAACCCTAGTATCCCAGGGTCCATCAGGACCAACTGCATTACCAGCTATACCACCATCAGTAATTTCTCTACCACCACCGCCATCATCATCATCATCATCATTTTCATCATCAACTTAATCATCATCATCATTATAAATTGGGCATTATTTGGGCACGCAATTTGTTCAACTATACCTAAATTCTGGTAGAAATGCAATATTCAAAACCTAATGGGAGATTTGATATGCCGGTATTTAAAAATGAAATGCGAAATTCCAGGGTGCAACGAAACCCTTTTTTCCTTTGGCCTTATCACTACCATGTGCCCACTCCCCACTTCATTCCTCACGATGAACAGAAGTAAAAACAACAACAAAGTCAAATGGTCATCAATAAATTTGATGCCCCTCTCCCTGAAGCAAATAAGGAAGCAAAATGTAAAGGAAGAAGATAAGTTTTTAAGAAATATTTGGGGAATTCTAATGCTTA
>BQKZ01005324.1:0-14723 GCA_036244855.1 Temnopleurus reevesii | reverse complement strand
CACCAGCACCACCACCACCACCACCACTACCACCACCACCACCACCACCACCATCATCATCAACACCACCACCCTCCCCACGATCACCAACATAACTACAGTCACCATCACAACTACCCACATAACCATTAACAACACCACCACCATCACCACTACCAACATAAACACCACCACCACCATCACCACCATCACCACCATCACCACCACCACCACCACCACCACCACCACCATCACCACCACTACACCTACTACCTCTGCCACAATCACTCATAACTAGATAGATAAAGCCAGATGAGCAAAAGGATCGCATCATTGGAACAAAGATAAGCAGAAACATACAGAGGAGCAACATCAGTGCAGTGGGTGATAATAACGTGATCTTGTCAATGTGACCGATATAATGGGCATGTGATATTGATACCAATGTCCAGTATGTCGGTGACAATGAGATGTTCATGATTCAGCGAGGATTTCGACCGTTTAACCCGAAGACTATCACGTTCTCGAATACCTATTTACTTTGTACAAGGAGTTTTGGGGCACGATAGCTAGCCGGTTAATTTATAATCATCTTTGTGATTTAATACGTCGAACAGGAACGGAAATAAGCATCATCGTAAGCAGAGCAGGAACAAAAATTCGAACTTTAGCCGATATCTCTTATTGCCATTATCTAATTATTGCCTTCGAAATTATCATAATCACAATGATGTTCATCATCGTCGTGGTCGTAGCCGTCTTCATCACGATCATCATCGTTCCCATTACCATGTCCCTCATCATATGACTTCCATGGCGACGAACATCGTCAGCAAAATGATGATTAACATTATTGTCATTAAATGTGTAGATTGAGAATGGTTAGGATGCAGAAATTGATGTGAAACGAGCTGATGTATTCAGAAATTACCTAAATGGAAAATTATAAATGGGAAAGAAATTAGGAGAAGACAGTTCGCACATATTCTGGCTTATTTTAGTTTGCTATAAGTTGCTGTGTTAGATTCATACTGCAGCTCACAAAATTGTGAAATAGCTGTAGCACCATCTCTCCCAAACGGATCTATGCGTTTAACATACTCTCCAGCAATGTCAACTTTTAAAAAAAGTAATTAGCATACACTAATATCACCATCATCGTCTCAAGCATTATCATTCTATCTCCTTCATGTGTTTTCTATTAATTTCGTTGAGCACCGTATTGTGGACCTGTGCGCTATACAAGTAGCCATCGTTATTATCATTAGAAGTAATAGTAGTAGCATTAGCGCGCAACGTGGAGAGGGGGAGGGGTGAATTTATGGGGTGCTAAACTTTAGGTAGAAAGGGCGCAACATTGGCGATTCGGCGCAATATTTGAGCTAACGAATATCTTTTACTTGTATAACGGGTCGTAAAATTATGTGAGGGCACCAAGATTGTACTGATGACTTTTTTTTATATGTCGGCTTCTCGGTGGAGAGGGAATTTGAAGTTGGTTGATCCCCCACAAGGTTCATCATCTCTTACCCCATAACCATTTCTGCCCTAGCATTTAAACGCGACATGAAATTAAAAATGGATAGGATATGAAGTTTACTTACTATTCCTGAATTACTGAATAACTAAATCCAAAGGACAACCTGGAAGGTTGGTTTTAGTCATGTACGCTAAGTCCTGGACCAACATCCATGCAGCTACGTTTCCTAATGTATTCAAATAGGCGGGTTTACTAATGCAAATTTTATGCATATCTTTAACACAAAAGGTGTTCTTGACAACCCGAAAACTTGCCCGAGGCTTGCCCGACATAGAAACAAATAATGTATGCAAACTGGATTCCAAGTATTGTAGTCTTATTGTTATCAAACGGTTCAAGGAATACCATGACAACTACGTTCAGTGGCAAGAAAAACACATAAATTTGAATATATAAGTAAACCCGCCTATTCGTTCAAACAAGGCCAACCAAAATTCCTATCTACTGACTACAAGGTGCGGCAATTGAGCTACCAACATTGCGTAAGACATTTAAATATTCAGGCAAGATAGCGACTATGCATAAAGACCTGAAAAGCAAAATACTGAGAAAAAACAGGAGAATAAAGTTAAGAACTATCAGCTACAATAAATAATACGAATGCCTTTATTTTTTTTTAGAAATAAACTATTCAAACAGTTGCAGTAGTTAAATCAATATTCTTTCGAAATAAGACCTAAACATTCCTGGCAATATACCCGGTGTTCAAAATACTCGTTTTTCACAAAACGAATCATTAGTCCCATGAAAAAGATATTTCATTCAGTTGTTACAAATGTGTATTGTTATTGGATTCATTAAACAAAATGTTGTTTTCCTGCGTGTACCACTTTGCCAAGTACATGATAGCCGCGTCTACACTTATTTTGAAGTTTCACTAAGTACGATCATAAAATGTACCCCGAATGCTTAAATGAATTTCTTCTCCTTATCCAAAATAATTTGTCTCTTCTGCTCACAGTGCTGCAATCCCAATCTTTTTTAAATTTAAGTTATTATACAGTACAAGCATATGGGAGTGTGTAAAAAAAGGTATATACACAGCCTCTCTGTTTTTAAAACGTTCGGCGGTGCCTGCTAAATATTTCTTTCCGAGGCTGAGTACATCACAATAGATTATAAATTAATTTCTTGCTTAAGCCCCGGTCACATAGGACCCCGGAAGCAACACGATTCACCCCGACTCTTTGTTCTGAGGCAGTTAACTGTGAACTGAACAAAGATTCGTGTTGAATCGTGTTGCTTCCGGGGTCATATGTGACCGGGGCTTTTGGGAAATTAATGCACTGGCTGTGATTCGAAACCATGACTTTCTGCTAACGAAAATGTTGGGGGAAAGGAACGCTAAGACATGATGTGCACTTTGAGATAAGAATAATTTGGAATTAGTGAGTATCAATATCATTGAAAACACATCTTATATTCCACATGTAATTAGAGGATAATGGTATTAAACAGATCACGGCTTCATCTTTGTGTATACAGTAGGCGGAACTGATATAATATGGGTCTAACTTCTCCCTCCTGAGCAAAGCGGGCGGTCGTCATTCGTGGCGAGATTTGTCTGTATTTTGGAGGAAAATCTTCTTCAGTCAAGCGCCCGCACGTTCTACTCAAACTCCCGTTTCAAGAAGAATACAATTAAAATATAAATTTAATGAGATATGTATAAGTATAGTGTAAAGTATCAATGGTCATGCATGAGATAATATGCCAAAGTATGATGAAGTTAATTTAATTAGACGGTCTCATTTAACCATTTTTGTGCACTAAAAGATATGAATAATTTGGAAATAGTGAGTATTGTTGGAAGCAAATCTTATATCTCACATGGAAATAGATACAATGATATTGAACAGATCAAGGCTTATACTTTGTGAACATAAAAAGGGCAAAATTCATAATCTGGGCTTAACTATTTGTTAATGCCCCGGTCACATAGGACCCCGGAAGCAACACGATTCACCCCGACTCGTTGTTCTGAGGCAGAGTCGGGATGAATCGTGTTGCTTCCGGGGTCCTATGTGACCATGGCTTTAATTAAACGCTCCTGATTTTCACACACATCACGTGGCTGACATTTTGTAAGAAAACCTAGATCCCCAAATGCTCTAATTATTATATGTACAGTACTAGGAACAAACTTGGGTTAACAGCATACTGTCCACGATTACTCACCACATTTGTAGTTGTTTGGTGAATATGTTTTTTTAATTTTTTTATGGTGAATACACCAAATAACTTTCGGCAGATGCAGCTTCTATAAAAACCATAAAAATGATTTAGTTGTGATCAAGTCAACCGGTGCATTTGGTTGTCTGCAGATATGGAGTACCTGCATGATGGGCGCGACTTAAGCTTTACAGGGATGTTATAACCCTTAGAACTACTCTTTTATTTATCACTCTTCAACATCTGGTATTTTCATCATTTGGTAATATCCCAGTATACAGCATCAGTAGAAAAGCAACGATACTTGGAAAGGAATGGTTCAAAAGTAATGTAAGGGTAGACGGCTGCAGAGCGGGCATTCTGACTGATGGCTCATTCACAATTATCCGGTGTTTAGCAGGCGTGAGCCAATGAACACCCAATCAATACTATGTAGACTGGCATAATTATACTCGGAACTATTTCCCGATCAGTTTGTTTTGTCCTGATCTATACTGTCGGATACTGCTAGAATAAATCGTTCGGCATGTACCCGGCCCTTCACCGTATAAGAGTAAATGGAGACTCGGTTACAATATCATGTTCAATAATATTGAAATATGATCATACAAGAAGGTGAAAGATGGATCTAACAATAAGAAAAAGGTTCTTGGGGCTAATAATCTTTAAATGTGTAGCATAAACGCGAGTCATATTGCTTTCTCCTTCGGAGGCAACCAGTGTGATCAGATAACACAATTCTTTATTATCCATCTCCAAATTTCTTTACGAAGTACGAAATGTTTATTTTATCTATTTATTAATCCATTTACTTATTCATTAATTTATCTATTTATTCATATGTTCAATTTCGGTAATATAACTTCACCAGTGATTGAAATACTGATATCTTAGAAGGCCCTACAACAAAAATAGATAATTACAATCTTAAAAAAATTAGTGCAACAGAACATAATCGTGAAGATACTTAATGATTAAGCAATACGTCATGATGAACTGGCAGAGATTAAATGAATATTTAACCAATAAGATTTTGAAAATGAAGAATCAGAAGGTGAATTTTTATGTGTTTAGGGAGGTTATTCCATAAGTAAGATGCATGAAATGAAAAACTTTTCTTTCCCATGTGAGTTTTTTTCCCTGGGGGGGGGGGGACGGGCAAGATTTTGAATGTGAACGGCGTGTATTTCAGTATGAACTGATTGAGATTTTGTTAACATATCTGAAACATATAAGTCGGTATTTGTGTTTGGGCTTGGGCTTGGAGAAAGGAGTAAATGTAACAAAGTATAACAAACAACTACAAAACAGACAATGTTACAAATTTTTTTCAAAATATTTGGATATGTAAATATATATAGAACAATGCAACGAATTAAATCGGTCATAATCTGTCATAATCAGTCAAGCACGTACGGTATGATTTTTCCTTCTAAGCCGGAATCGATGTAACACAAAACAATTTCAAAATAAAACATAAGCACGAGGTATTTAATAAACATATATTTACACGTGTATGTACAAGATGAATTATCATAATGCATTGTATGATGCCTATTTTCCGAGCAGATCGTTTGGTTTCCACCAATATCACCTACCCGCAAATGTAAACTAACAAGATTGAATTACCCGTCTATACCATACGGCGGCTAAAATTACAAGGCTGGAAACGATTTGCATAAAATGATGGGCTTACACAGAAAGCCAGCCTATGCTGAAAATGAATATCTGCAGATAGATATATATATCGTCACATGTACGGATGTTAATTTATTATTTTTGGTTTGGTGCGGTTCGAACGCAGGATGCAGGAGGTTTGTGCTAGGTGGAGAAAAGAGAAACGCATTTAGCTGGAGGACGTTCTAACGGGGCTTTCCATGGCATCTTTGCATGCATGAGCAGGATAAAGTTCTTTCATGATCAATCAGACGTTCTCCTTCTCTAGCAGATTCTCAATTAAAAATCCTGCATTGCTTGGGAAGCGCAAACATTATGAACTCCAGAACTTCTGGCCATTGAGAGACCAATCAGCGACCCGCTATAGCAACGAGGGAACGTTCATGAACTTCGGGAAGATTTTCTCTGACTTTTGGTAGAGCTTGGTTGGAACAGGGAAGCTTACTACCAATGTAAGTATACTAGATATCCCGTAATTATCTGATTCATACGTTGTCAAACTTTCCCGACAATAAGCAGATGCGTTTTATGATACATGTAAACCTTTATTAGCCTTTTCAGTTTAATTATTGTTAGACCATGAGAACAATGGATTACCTATGCTGATGCACAAGTGCTCAGGGTTTGTCTTCCAAGATGGCGGATGAATCGCGTCATCGGACACGGTCTTTCATAAGCTAAACGTTCAGCAAACAGAATGCTTAAAACGTGCTAGTTGAGCAGAAGAAACAACTGATTTGGACAAAGGATACAACCTCATTAAAGCAAGTATGGTGTAGTCCAGAGGCCCCGTGCAGGAACGCTTTTGTCAAACAATGTTTCGAAGGGGTAAGATATTTTTTGAAGTCGATAGCTTGTCATTTCGAAGCTTTGTACAATAAAAACCGCTCCAGCGCCATTGGTTCAGATAGCTCGTTTGAAAATCGTAAGTTCAATACCGGTACCCAACATGGCACGACATATTTCGAAAAATCTTTAATATGTCAATAATAGTATGCAATTCTTATACAACGGTAAGTATTACACTGTCTTTAGATATAACGTCTATGAGGCGCTTATATATCTTAAGGAATTTCCTGTTAAGTTGTTATTCATCTGACCGAGGTTGAATGTAGCACAATGTGCATGAATCTATTGCCCAATGAAATTAACGTCATGCGTGGATTTGAACCTACGACCCTCTGGTCGAAAGGGGAGAGTCCGAACCACGTCCCTATTTCAGCATCATCCAGGAATTAGCCTAGATTCCGTCATGATGTACAAGTACAGAAGGTAGAAATGCCATTGCTAGGCACATTCTGAATGACAGTTTTAAATCTGAGTCTAGAAGATTCATTTCAGATCCAATGGGTTGGTCCCTACCTACAGTCTCTGAAATTTGTTTTAAATAAATTAATACTGTTAGACCTGAATTTAAATCATTATAAGAAATGAATTTATCCCTACATCAATATATTAGTTAATTTATGTATCACCATCGTTTTTTTTTTGTATTACTAGTGTTTTCACTCAAGAAGCGTCGATTCACCGTAATATGACCTGCGTCTTTGTGCGTGCAGGGAGCGTTTTTAATTTTCAAAAAATGCTGGGCCTGCGCAGGCTAAAAAGGCAAAGGTGTGAGTTGACCTTTATAAAAATAGCTACTCTTGTAAAAGTTTATGTAATTTAGGCCACGCCATCGTTCTTGATATACAGATAGGGGGATAACTAGGGTAACTCTAGATTTAAAACAATTATTTCAAGTTTTTCCAGACTTAACCTTTCAGAGACTGAATAGGGATCAATCCATTTAGCTTGATTTCAAGAAATGTTAGCGTACCGTACCGATTCAACTGACAGGAGTTGGTTGCAAGGTCATCAGCTCAAATTTGGCGCCCCCCTTAGCGCCCCGCGGGGGGCTCAGCACAAATTTTGGCGCNAAGTCGGTTCTCCTCTGTGATGTTTGTGTAGTAGGTAAACTGCTTATTCACGAGGCCAGGGAACACTCGGTTGGCGCGTTGATCAAAATCAGACAGGAACAGTTTGACGATATCTTCTGGAGAAGGATTGTCATCCTCTACTACTGTTCCCCCTCCGAGTTCGAATGTTCCTCCTCCTCCTCCTCCTCCACCTGCTCCGGCTCCTCCTCCTCCTCCGCCAGCGCCTCCTCCTCCTCCTCCTGCTCCTCCAAAGTAAAATGTTTGACCTTCCTCAACGGACTCCCCCACGCTGAAGGAGCTTGACTGGTAAACACTGGACTCGAAGGTGGCACCAAGCTCGAACCCCGCCACTCTTAGCAATGGACCATTCCCGACATAGCAACAGACGACTAGGAAGACAACGTAAAGGGCTGTACTTGAAGTCATCCTGATTTCATGAATCTCAGAAAATTCTCGGAGAATATTTCAACTAATTCATTGAATCTGGTGACAATATCGTTTGCTCTCTCTGTACAACAGGCTTCGTCAAAAGTCATCTATTCAGTTTTTCCGATGAAGGCAGAAGTGGTCCATGAAATGGTTAAAAGCCAGACCAATTACAGTTTTTATATCACCAGAACTTGTGACGGCCAGACGACAGTGGGGCTTGAGGATGGTAAGAGACGATTTTCTTTAAATGAGACGACTCCTCTGAATCAACGCACTTCAGCACGTATTCATCTCAAAGTTGAAATGAACCTGGACGATTTCATTTTCTGCTCCTCGCCGTTCTTTCATTCGATCAATCGGAGCCAAAGGGATTCATAGCCGTACCTCTGTGAGCGGAGCTCAGATTCACTGTAGCCAAACTCGCAAAAGGTTTCTCCAATCAGAGTAGAGATTTATCTAGCATCTGGCGAAAAATGATCTCACCAATCAGCTCATGCCATGTATCGTGCGTTGGCTGTGAACAGTCTATCCAATCAGCGTTCCCCATACAAAACTAGCCCGTGAACGATACATTGGCCTGCAGAAACACCCGTCAAGTTAGCTTGCGCTTAACGCCATGCCATTGGCCCATAGTAAGTCCATCTCATCCAATCAGCGCCCTACATGTATTCCATACTGTCTTCTAGTCCTTAACACCCACCTCTAGCCCCCCCCCCCCCCCCCCCCCCCCCCCCCCCCCCCCCACGGTGCGCGCCTGACATGCTCATCGAAACGTCGACAGGTCGAGAGTGGGTAGGTCCTTTTCAGGACCACTCATATTTCCAAGAAAGATAACTCGTTGTACCGTGAAGCATTATTCTCAAGATATGACTGTTTGACAAGTAACACAGAAACTGCTGAGTTTGAAACTCGTTTTTTAAAATATGTTCATGTTCGCTCCGAGGATTTGAAAAAAAGAAGAAAGGAAGCACAAAGAACCCCATGCATTGCATTCCTTCGGCGCCCCTCGTGATTTTGAGGAGCTGGCAATCAAAGAAAGAAGTCATCAGCACAAATTTAAGCCGGCCTAGCACCAGTTTTAAGCCCGTTTTACCTAAAGTTGGTGCCCCCATGTCTAATCCGGAAGGCTCAATTCCCCCCCCCCCCGCTCCCTTCCTCGCTATGTGCTCATAATGTTGATCAAAACCACATGATAGGTAAAGACAGTTTGATCAATTATTTTCGTCAAAAATAATCTCAATGCAAAACATGAAACTGGGAGATATCCAGAGTTTTCAAGGAAGGGAAGGGGGGGGGGGGGCAGACGATAGTTTAATAAGCAATAAGTAAAACAACATCAACAACAACAACAAAACAAGATCATTAACTGTTCACCGTTTGTTCACGTGATACATGTATATGTAAATGGAGTTTAAGCCGGTGATCAGCTGGTGAATTTTTAACGGTTCTAATCTTTTCAACAGTTCTAATGCATTAACAGTTGTTTACCCGTTCATCCGTTTCTTAACCGGACAAGTGCAAATGAGGCGTCTGATAGGCGCCTTCTCCGTTATTTTTTTTTTTAATTCTATCAATTTATGTACCAATTATTCTTTCATTTGCTTCAAGGTTGTAAATAACGAATCTTTAATCTTTAGTTTTTTGTTGCTGTTGAAAGAAATAGATAAATAAATGTTGTTTTGTTTTAAATTGAATAGAACTGAATTGATATTTCTCTTAATTTTCATTACTTTTTCAAAATGATGAATGCAGTAATTTTAGCAGATCCCGGTAGGGGCATAGATGGAAAAGCCGGCATGTATTCTAACAGTATTATTTGCATATGTTTATTTTCAAATAGCACATATAATTAACGGTAAAGTTGCTGGTAGATATATGAAACAAACAGATAAACGAAGAAAGTTTGATGAGATATCGTAAAACGTGTGGTTAGGTCAATTTGCATATGGTGGTGTAAAAGTAATTCGACGATAGTAATATGAATGAGAAATAATTATAATAAACATTTCGATGAAGTATAATTCAACAGATATCAAACGTTTTAAGAAATATAATGATTCATGCTTAATAAGGATCATTCTAATGCTAAAGAAAAGTTGGGTTTTAGCAACGGCTTGTAATATTCGAAGATGAAGGTTTATGCCAAAATTATTCACAATAACATTTTAAAAGATAACGATTTACCCCAACATATTTTTCTAAATTAGGAAATACTAATAAAATGGAATGATAAATTGTATTTCGTATCGACGAACAAACTGACAAAGAAAACGAAAAAAGAAACAACAACAACCAAATATCAATTTTGTGTCAATTTCATTTTTGTTAAATATGAAGTCATTTGAAAAGGAAAACAAACTGTTCTTAATCATATAATCTGCTTATCTTTTTATGTTTTAAAATAAAATACCTTCTGTATATATGGTATTGTACATGAAATGAGAGGACGAACAAAGAAGCTGAATCTAGCCGCAGATATACAGAAGTCGTCATCCACCTGCGTCCGCGTTGCCAATCTAAGTAGTAGTGCCGCAGGTACTGATTTTGTTCATGTGGCTACCTGTACACGACTGCTTAAATTGGCAATCGACTGGAAAGTCATCACTCTGGATATTTTTTTTTACATTAGATTATTCATAATGCTTTCAACATCGGCTGAAAATGTAAACTCGTATCAAATATTGATGTGTTACATCTTTTTTTGTGGGGAAAATGGGGGGGAGGGGGCTAAATTTGAAATAAATCATTATGATATCAGGGACAGGTAACATCCGGACGTGCAAAAATATTTTTTTTAAACATTTATATACAGATATGTAGTCATTTATTCAAGAATCAATAATATTCGATTCATTATTTTGCTTAACTATGTATTTTTTATATCACACTTTGCCAAAATAATAATAGATTTTAGTTTAATTGCACTGTTCATGTTACGGGGCCGAATTTGTTTCAAGTAAACATATAGAGCATGGAATTCTAAATGTATGATAAATTTATCCGTAAAATTCTATCAAAATGTTAATTACTCTCATGCAGAAAGTTAATCAAGATGAATAAACAAACACTAATTATGAATGAAACCCATTCTGTACACAGATGTGATTTTTCTCCTCTCCCAGATATTTTGTTTACTCAGAGTTTACATGTGGTCATGCAAAATTATAACTATGCATCATTAGCAACATGTGTTCAATTCACAAACAGACGACCAGGGGCCTGTAACATAAAATATGCAATTAAACCTACGATAGATATTAATCGTAAGTCTATGGCAAAGCATGTACTATAGAGAGACGATTAATTTTCAATTTATCGTATCTCTTTTATGTCACAGACCACTGTATTGGTATATGTGTCTGCACTTATTTGCTTAGTATAGCACCAATAATCATATTGCTCTTTGATTAACTATTCGTCCTTATTCCCAAGAATTGAGTTATACAGTATGTACAGTCGCCACATAGTAGTCGTGAGTCGTGAATGTAATAGTTCCCGTAGTAGTAGTAGTAGTAGTAGAAGAAGAAGAAGAAGCAGTATGGGTGGTAAAAGTAGTAGCAGCAGTAGTAGTAGTAGTAATAGTAATAGTAGTAGTAGTAGTAGTAGTAGTAGTAGTAGTAGTAATAGTAATAGTAGTAGTAGTAGTAGTAGTAGTAGTAGTAAAAGTACCAGTTCATCCAGTAAAAGAAAAAATATTTGTAGCAGAAAAATTGCAATGACTTAACAAAAATAATACAGCTTTTTATGATATTTAAATGTCTCGATAGCAAACAGTATTGTATTAAATAGAATTACATTGGGAATTTCGAATTTGGACATTTATTCATTTAAACGTCATCGACATTATTCCATACTTTATTACAATTTGGTGTATGATTACTGAACAGCTATGCAATCTATTTTTCTTCTAAGCCAACATCGTACTCCACTCGTTGAATGGACTATGCAGTAATACCATCTACGACCACTACGTTGACGATGAGGATGATAAAGCCGTTAATATCACGATGACTACGTTCCATCCTAAGTACTAGTGCCGTAGGTTAAGCTATAAAGAGTGTGGAGTTTCGTAGCTCCATAACCTGCGATACTAGTATTTATCATGGCGCCAGTCGCAATCATCGGAGAGATGCTCACTAAACTTGATCTGCAAGTCATTTCATTGTGTATAATTACACATTTCAGACGTGGGATCTACACTGTATCCAGGCGCGTAGCAAGGTATAGCAAGGACTCCCTGGCCACAAAACTTATAATATCATTATTATTGTTATCATTTTATTCTGGTACAACAATGAAATCACATACATGTACATGTATAATTATAATGAAAGGATAAATTACTTATTCAAGAATATTTCTTAAAGCAGTCTTCTTGGTGCAACAGTTGGTGCCAGGGAAAAAGAAGGCAAACTTAATTGCTATGGTCTCGACATATCACTGCCTGCATCGGTATATAAAACATGAAATTAAGATGGTGTTTGTTCTCTATGTTATACCTGTACATTTTAAAAATGATTTGGAAAATATGTGAATTTTGTTTTAGTTAGTCTAAAAATGACGAATTAGAGATAAATTCCCAGTCGTACTTTTTGATCGAGAGTTTCCCAGAAACTACTAGTCTGCAGGCGCGCACCCATTTCATACCCGGGGGGCTGAGCCAAAATTTGGCGCCCCTGCCCTCCCGCCTAAGCTGACAAGCAAAAAAAAAAGTTCCCACCTCAAATTTGGCGCCCCCGCCCCTCCCGGCTGAGCTGACAAGCAAAAAAAAAAAAAAAAAAGTCATCACCTAAAATTTGGCGCCCCCCTCGCGTCACCCGAGGGGCTGAGCACAAATTTTGGCGCCCCTTTATAAGCGCATTTGGTCATCAAATTTTGGCGCCCCCTAGCTCTGACCCGGGGGGCTAGCGCCCCCATAGCCCCCCTCACCATGGTGCGCGCCTGGTCTGTGTATAAGGTATATCTCAGGCAACCAGGGTTTCACCACGGTTACATGCCAGGGATGGGCAGATGGGAGAAGGGGTGAACAATTCGGAATTTTATACGGCCCTATGAAGAGCTGACTAGAAAAAAATAAAATATCTATCTGCATGAATCATGAATGTAAAACTGTCCTGTATTAGACAAAACGTGTGAGATGTATTTATATGTAATTCAAAAAGATATTTTTGATGAAAAATTTAGCATTTCAGATACATGGACTCTACTTTCCAAAATGAATGCATTTGAAAAAAATAGAGTTACAGAGCGCCTTTATCATGTTTATTGCTGTTTTTAAAAGGGAGATTAATTTTACCAGTGTTCATTTCATTTTAACCCAAAGACTGTTGTATAAACTGAATACGAATTATAATTAACATAATCTATGGAATATGATAAATAAATCCATTGTGCTATCTTAATGTTTTCTCTTGCCATGTGTCTGTAATATGTTTTTAGTGTGTGTNAGTAGTAGTAGTGGTAGTAGTAGTAGTAGTAGTAGTAGTAGTAGTAGTAGTAGTAGTAATAGTCACTGTAGAAGAAATAATAGTAGAATTAGTATTATTATTATTATTAGAAGTAGAAATAGTTGTAGAAGCTACTACTACTACTACTTGGTAGTAGTAGTAAAAGTAGCAGTTCATCCAGTAAAAGAAAAAGTATTTGTAGCAGAAAAATTGCAATGACTTAACAAAAATAATACAGCTTTTTATGATATCGAAATGTCTCGATAGCAAACAGTATTGTATTAAATAGAACTACATTGGAAATTTCGAAATTTGGAAATTGATTCATTTAAACGTCATCGACATTATACAGTACTTTATTACAATTTGGTGTATGATTACTGAACAGCTATGCAATCTATTTTTCTTCTAAGCCAACATCGTACTCTAATCATCGAATGGACTATGCAGTGATACCAATTACGACCACTGCGTTGACGATGAGGATGATAAAGCCGTTAATATGACTACGTTCCATCCTAAGTACTAGTGCCGTAGGTTAAGTTATAAAGAGCGTGGAGTTTCGTAGCTCCATAACCTGCGATACTAGTATTTATCATGGCGCCAGTCGCAATCATCGGAAGGATGCTCACTGAACTTGATCTTCAGTCCATTTTATCGCGTAATCGGGCGGTTTATTAACATATTCAAATTTATGCATGTTTCTTACCAACGAACGTAGTTACGAGGTACATTCCTTAAACTGATCGATAAAATTGGACTACAATACCTGGAATCCAGCTTGCAGATATTACTTGTTGCAATGTTGGGCAAGTCTCGGGCAAGCGTACAGGTTGTCGAGATCAACCCTTGTGTTTAAAGAAAGCATAAACTTTGCACTTATTATCAGCTTTCGTAATAATATATTCAAATTTATTTACTTTTGACCCAAGATTAACTATGTATATTTTGTGAAAAGATAATGAGAGTATAATAATCAGAATGCTATTTGCATACATTAACGTTGCTAGGTTGGACAAACATTGTAGCTTGACCAATTATTTTATACCAGGTGAACAAAATAGTTTGTCATTGTGCGTGTGACAAAGGAGCGTGCATCAAATTTAAATACATTACGAAAGTGGTTTGTTAGCAACCAGGTATATCATTATCATGTGCAATCATTAATGAAAAAAGTTAACATTGAACACAAATGTGCCATTGACATATTTGAGAAGATTTTTTTTAATGTATAGGATTACTTGATACTCCATTTTCAAAATATTTCTTTTGACAAAGGAGACTTATGGGAACTTTATTGCTGTTATTAAAAGGGAGCTAATTCTTTCTTCAAAATCATTATTTTCATGTTAACTAACAGACTGATGTGTAATGAAAATATGAATGGTAATTATCATAATCCATGGAATATGAAAAATAAATTCATTGTGTTATCTAAAGTTTTCTTTTGCCTTGTAGCTTGTATCTATATATATAATAGCGTAAGGGACCGCTGTTTCAGCGTCCTTCCCGCCCGATCGGCCATGCGGGACCTCGCCGGCCCTGCCGTAAGCACCCGTT
>BQKZ01005323.1:25026-43481 GCA_036244855.1 Temnopleurus reevesii | reverse complement strand
TCAACCCCTCCCCGGTTCCGCTATAAGTATAAGAAATATGTCAAAGGTTCCACGGAAGCTTGCATCGTGTGCCAAAACGTGCATGTGACTCGTGGGTGACGTAATTTTGTTTATATTCACATCTACTCAGGGGTTAGATGTTTCGACTCGACCAATCAGCGATCGTTATTTTGACAACACCCATCGGCCTCGGATGATTGTAGGTCCACGTAAAATTGCTTGAACACAACAATCAACAATAACAACTCGACATTTTCTACAACGAACAGCCAGACTTTGGGATCAAACTTGAAAATAAAACATTCTACATATCACCAACTTAGAGCTTGTAAGTATTTTCAGTAGGCCTAGTAGTGCTGACGATTTATTGTGATAAACTGCAGGAAGATTGTATTTTGGGTACGCTCTTTGCATCATCGGTATAGTGAATTTGATCTGTCTTGACTGAGTTTGACTGTGTGGTGTTTTGCATTGCAATGTAATGACACGTTCTCCACTTCGTCACTTCGGAATGTGTGTATCGTATGCGATGCCACAAATTGTACAGTTTCATTGCTTAAGAATTTCTTAATCTGAAAGCACAATACCACAGCCAGTGAACGAGAAGGTTAGGGGCCATTATAATCATTTCGTTGGCCATGATTTCTCTTCAGATTCTTGTCTTGTCTTCCGTTTACGCCCACAATCAAAATTGATTATTACGGCATTTTACTATTTTTTTAGGTGTAGTTTCAACCAAGAAACTGGTAAAACCTATGCAAAGTAGGAAAAGTTTTCTCTTTTAAAATAAAAATCATTATTATTAAGATGTTTAATCAATTTCTCAAAATCTGGCAGCCGAGGAATCAAAGTGACATTTAAAAGCATTATTATTTGCTTAAAATGTAACTGACATTTGCGTTATTTTGGACGTCTGCTGCCGATGTTTTTTCAACTTACCGCGATACCGGACAGCATGGTAATACCGGATGTACACGTATTGAAATCGCGCACCTACAGGAAAATGCACGCGCATGTTGAAGCGCAGCGAATACAGTAAATATGGATTGTTTGGAATGATTTTGAATGATTTTGAATAGCTGAAATATGTTGACAAATTTATTGAATGTGCAATTATTAAGTGTCCGGTAACTGGATTCACCAGTACCTGGTATTCATGGTGTGTGCATGCCAACTGGATTTTGATTAGTTCGATGCCATCTAACTTTCGACCCTAATTAATAAATATGACTTTCAATCTAGAATTTTATCTTAAATTACATTTTGTTACCTGGTTGAAAAATGTAAAAGATAAAATTCCATATAAGGAAAATGTTAATATTTCTTGATTGTGGTCAAAGGTTAGATGGCATCGAACTACAGTAGCCCATAATCTCCTGGTTTGTCTCACAACCTTTCACAGATTCAATCACCCAAGCAAATATCCAAGCAAGACTCTAGAGATGATTTTTAATATATGATTATTTTTCTTTTCTCTTTCAGAGCCAACACACTGCAGTGTATATTCCAGTGGATAAAGAAGTCTGAATAATTTGTCTTCAAGTAAGGAATATGTTTTTCCAATGATGGAAGTACACAAATCGGTTTTGATAAGTCGACTTCTCATAGGGAGGCAACTTGAAAACTACCGTTGGCAGCGAAGAAGATTCCATAAGTGTTGCAAGGCCAAGTGTAGATCAGGCAAGGTTGCCATACTCACAAGTGCGGCATACCTCAAGATTGCCAGTGGAAGCAGTGCTCAGCTTGGACATAAACAATTTGCTTACTTTGGAGTAAGATTCCAGTCTTCAAACTCATCAAACGGTAATGTTAAGAAAAGAGAAGTGAGTACATCTTTGATTGCACTCTATCATGCTGCAGGGAATGTTAGCAACTCCATCCAGAGGAAGATTGTGGATGGGGTCTTCACTCCTATACTTCTGTACAGCTATCACATAATACCAAAACTCACTACCTCAGACCACAAGGTGTTCAGTGAAAAGAGGGTACATTGCAAATCCTCAAATAGAAATGAAACAGTTGAAGTTAAGCAAATACCAAATAGACGCGACATAAACGTTCACTCAATACCTCATGTTACGACTCCAGCAAGGGCTGAGGAGGAGAGACTACATCCAGGAGATAGAAATACTGTAGAATTTCAGGGTTCTGATGTGGAAAAGAAAGCTGCCACATACTGGGTTGAAATGCCATCTCTGAAGAAATATGGATCTGTGGCTGCTCTAGCTGAGATGGGGCTGTCTGCTACACGTATGCTTCACAGAAAGAAGCTTGCAGATGCTGTAGCATCCAAAGGACAATGTGCAACAGACGATTCTCCAGCAAATAGAGAGATTTCTGCAGAGCATGATCATTCTAATTTGGAAAACATAGAGCACAAAGAGTTTGAAAGAAATGAACATTCTGATAATGTTAAGTCTACCTCAAATGTGCATGAAACTGTGCCATCAGCAGCTGAGCTTTTACCAAAATTTATCCCTCCATCTTCAAGTAGTGCATATAACATCTTTGAGAAGTTAGGTTTCACATCTTCATCATCAGCAGCTGACAGTGCTCTATCAAAGGATAGAGTTTTCCAGAAGGACACTCGCGCCAATCGAGTTCATACAAGGAGTGGTGTGAATTCCCAAACATCAATTGAATATAAAACAAGCTCGTATACATCAAAGGATGTATCAAAGGATGTTTCATCCAGGAGTGTGAAGCCTGTAGAGACTGATGATACAACCAAGTCAAAGGAAGGCACCGCCTCTTACATCTACAACAACTACAATCTTAAATACATCCAGGTCAATCTCTTCCCAACCTCATTCCTCCCGAGAATGAGAAAGGAAAAAACTCTCAAACCCCTACCTGCAAGCACTGACAGCACAGCGTACTTTGACTCAGATATCCCCTTGTTAGAGATGACAGATGCTCTGAACAGCAAGGATGCATCAGGTATTTGTAATGGTAGTACCCCAGCTGCTGTGGCTGATAAGAGTAAGAAGTATGCTGCTGTTGCTGACAAGATCAAAGAGGAGAGTGCTAAGTTGAAGGCTGCTGAGGCAGACAAATCCACAAGAAAGATATCAAAACCGGTAAGTTCTGGTCACCTTTCTATTGTTCAAGCATTGGAGTTCCTTTATTCCTCCCTCCTTGCTCTGTGATTGGCTGCCCTTCACATCCTGTTCTTTCTTCCTCTCCACCTCCTTGTTTAGCTTTTCCTATATACTTGTGTGTTCACTTTATTTCCTTGTCATTTTGCTTATGATTAGGATTCTACTAGGATCGAAAGCTCAAACTCTTTTTGACTTCATTTTACTCCACAGCTCTCCATTATTGGATGAGAAGTTTCAGCAGTTCTCTTTATTTATTAAGTTCTAATACTGTTATTTCATTTGTATAGTTGTCCAAGGCGATGTTTCACCAGGCCGTTCTCAAAGTTAGAATAAATTGTAAGAAATACTGGATACTAATTAGTATAACAATCATGAGATTTTCTATCATTTAGTAGGAGAACTAATCACAATTGTTCTTGAAGTTGTTTGCAATTGATCTTGTAAGGAAAATTTCAAATGTTTTTTTATTTAGATAAAAGAATGATGTTTCAATCAGTATTTGGGCACTCTATCACATAGCATTAGCCTTGTAACCACATTATTGGTCATTAGAGACAAGTGACTGTATATTTTTTATATCATTATATCCTTTAATGGATTTATTATACATAGAATTGAATTGTTCATTCTGTTGTCTTTGGATGAAGTGTACATTGTTGGTCCTTTTAAATAGAATTTGAAATGAAACCTAATTTTTTTAACATGTTGAATATGCTATAAAAAATTGACATCAGTTACGAATCAACTGCAAATCCACTGTATTCTGATTACTCCTTCACATCTTACTTTTTTGAAATTCTTTGATTGGATTGCAAATTTATGGAACATGCATTGATTTTTTAAATTATTTGTACTTATGAAATAATCATGAAGCAATTCACGTAGCTGTTATTATCAATTTTGTTATTATCTCCAAATTGTAATGAATTTCAAATACGAAAAAACAGAATGAAGGTTACCAATATCGAAGGTAACTAGTTTTGCAGCCATTATTTCATTTTCTTTACCTTTCCTTCCTTCCAAATTCTTAATTCAGGTCATCTCAAAGGCCAACATCGATGCAAGAACCAAGTCCCTAGCCCTTGGAATCACAACAGCAACCCCAAATGCATCCCGCCTTCTCAAGCTTGAGCGCCTCTGCAACCACCTTATCCTGTACCCTGAGTCTAGGCAAGCTGCCATACAGGAGAGACTCATTCCAAACCTACTCAAGATCCAACAGAAGAGCAAGGACACAACATTGCTGGCACAGGTCCATCAGCTCCTTGCTCAGCTGGGGTACGCCCCACCTGTCAAGAATAGAGGAGTCAGGATCTTATCTGTCGATGGTGGCGGTTCAAGGTATGTCAATGTTACACAAAGTGGTTAAATTGGAACTATTAATATGTATGATGGAAGCATTGGAACAATTGATCTTTAGAAAGAATCACAAGTCTCTTTATAATGAAACAATGAATTAAAGTCCAAATATTCTGCAGTACCGTACTTTGTTTTCTTTGATTGACCAATACTTGAATATTTTTTTATGACTGTATGAATAGTCTGTAAACTATAATATACTGTATACACGTGCATAATTGTACAGCGAATAGAGAATTCATTTGATATACCATGCGCTTTTGAAAAAATGGATTTTTATTGCTATTATGTAGCATTAATGCAATCATGTATGATATTTTCCATGTTAGTAATCTATTATAATGCAGACTACTTTTATTTTCTCTCTTTCACTTCAGGGGTATCATTGCAATTGAGATGCTGAGAGAATTAGAGAGACAGTCTGGTAAACCCGTCCATGAGATGTTTGATTACATCATAGGTGTTAGTTCAGGTGCTGTCCTAGTCTACCTCCTAGCCTATGCCAAGGCCTCACTGGACGTATGTGAACAGCTCTTCAAAGAGTTTAGTGTGGAGGTGTTCAACAGGAATACACTGCTTGGGACCAGTAAACTGTTCTTCAGTCATGCATTCTATGATACAGATGCTTGGATGAGGATTTTGAGGTAATTCATATGCAAGCCATAGTAAGATCATGAATGATTTGCGTCATTTGAATGATATCATACAGAAGATTTTTTTTCTTCAAATATATATGTACAATTTCTTCCAATTTTCCCCTCACATCACTTACATTTGAAGCCCATCCAAGTACAGTCATTGGTACTGTTAAAATTATCTAGCTGAGTCATTTATTCTGTGTTTTCAGAATGAGGAATGAAGGAGCCACCATGTAAGATTAGCTTTTTTATAGCCAGAAAATCAGTAAAATTACATTTATATGAAGAATCTTCTTGTAGCTGGCATTATTCTCTCTAGGTTCCATTGTATACTGGAGTCTATTTTTCTTTTCATTCAAATTTTTGATTGCATTAGTTTATAAATAATTTTGTGTTGTTTTTGTTTATTGACAGGAGCCATATGCAAGGTGTTGGAACCAATCCAGCCATTGAGATGGCCCGTGACCCACATTGTCCAAAGGTAGGATTGTATATGAGATAGGGATAAGAGTGACATATCTTGTATCTTAGGACTTTGATATGTAGCTTGATAAATATTGATAAAGAAATGCTGATACTGACAAACTTTTGGCACGATCAATGCTGTTAAAACAATAGATGAAAGCCTTGGATGAAGTTCAGATTGTAAACATTGTTCAATTGTTAATTTGAAATGAATATGGAAGACTTCTTGTCTACATTGATAGTTGCCCTTTGTTTAACTTTATATTCAGATGTGAATACTTGGGGCGGTATTCTGGAAGCTGTCTTATCTCGGTGTCTTATCTTTTGTCTTATCTATTTGAGATAAGACAGTGCTAAGGCAGTCTTATATCGGTATTCTGACAACTCTGTTTTGTCTGTCTTATCTCTCTTAGGACCCGTTTCTTATCTCAAACAACCAATTGAAATCAATCTTCCATTCCCCTCTGAAACTCATTGACCAATGAAAAGCGTAGCTGAATCCCTACGCAACACTGTTTTAATACGCTGAAACATTACGCATACTGCGCACGAGCAAATTAATTGTCCTAATTATCACGTGTTTGTTTTGAGTACATGTTTAAAAAATCATCCTGTTGCATCAAGTCGCAGGTAGTCGAAATTCATAAAAATTAAATCAAAAGAACTTGTTGAAAGTCTGTATTGGTCTTTCATAAACAGACGTTCGTTTCTTAACATGATCTATTTCCTAATAAAGTTAAATGCAAGAAAAATTGCTGCCATGGCGGAGATAAGACAGCTACATGTAGGAGGTGTCTTAAATCTCTGTGCGAAATAATAAGACAAAAGAATACCAATTAATCTTATCTCTCTTGTGCGCAATATGTTGCGCGCTGCATTTTTATGGCGCGCAGGGGAGATAAGACAAAAGTTAGGACACCGAGATTAGACAGCTTCCAGAATAGCAATTTAGAGATAAGATGATATTTTGAGATAAGACAGCTACATTGTACCAGAATACCGCCCCTGTTTTTTTAAATGATATCCATGGTTGTGAACGAAAATGGAAATCTCTCATTAAGAAAATGTTGTACTTTTAGCAGAGTTTTTCAACATAAGACAAGAAAAATAAGTAATGTTGTAATGACAATATCCATGTGGATATAAAAACCGGAGAGGATGCACTCTTCATTTAAAAAAAAGGAAAAAAAGGAAAGGACAAAAAATTGAAAGATTTTTTCCCCCTTCTTCCTTGTCAACTTGCAGAAGCTGGATGTAATTGATGGTTTTGAATAAATGAACTTGAACTTGAACTTAATGTATGACCTTTTGCTTTTAATCCTTGATATGCATGTGATATTACTTACTGAATTATAAAATTGCTGATTGGTTGTTAATCAAATAACTGAATGCACCCTGCATATTATTTGAGGGTATCCTAATGATATTGAATGATTTGTTGTTATTCAGGTTGCTGCAGTAGCTACACTGATGAATGCAGGTCCCATCAAGAACTACCTTTTCCGTAACTACAACCCACCTCCAAACACTAGAGCATTCTACCAAGGGTCATCCAAGTATCAGCTCTGTGAGGCTCTCAGAGCATCTTCTGCTGCTCCAGGATACTTTGAAGAATACAAGCTGGATGATTATGTCTTCCAGGTAAATAGCTGATTCCCAGTGACTGCAGTATGGGGGAAATTTCTTATGTTAAACAAGATATGTTTATTTCAACTTGTGGACCTCTTTCTATTTCCTATGTTCATGATTTGATGTAAGCTAAAAGCCTGAGTCAAATATTTATCCTGTATCACCTTGATTTGATTCAACCCAATCCTTTGTCCAGTTGAGTCCTCTGTGACCTAATTAATTGCCCTCAAACATTGAGGGATGCAGAACTCACTTTACAGAAGTTAAAACTGGACAAAGAATCTTGTTGATAAACTTGGTGAATTTGGGCTTCTATGTGACTGGGGCTTTATTTGATCGAAATAATCTTTACAATGACTCTTTAAGTCTTGTTCATGTCAAATTCAGTAACAAAGCATTCTCTTGTCTAGAAGCAAACATTTATTAAGATTCAACACAATGCTTTGTCCATTTGAGTCTTGGTTAACAAAGATACATATGTCGCAAAGGTTTCACCTGGACCAAAATCCGTGTTGAATCAGGGCTTTTTATTATGTGACTGCCACTATAGATTTATTTTGAATGAATGACAAAATTTTGTATTTTCGTTAGCAGTTTGTCCCTATGGACCTTTCCTGAAGACTATCTTTTCGTATTAATGATAGTGAGTCCAGAAAGAATTATTTTTTATTCAATCAGGTTCACTTCTAGATAATTAGTCTTCATGATTGGTGCAAATTGTCAGAATTATTAAAACCAACTTTCCTGGAGAATTTGCTCTTGAAAGACATGCATGTTTTAACTTGCATTACTTTGCATTCTCGGTATTTCATTGATCCACCCAAGCACTATTATCACTAACATCACCAACACCATCATCAACATCACCATTTTCATCATCACCACCATTGCCATCACCATCACCAACATCACCAACATCACCGTCATCGTCATCATCATCATCATCATCATCATTCGGCGGCAGTAGCACAATCATGATCATTGTTATAATCATCATCATCATCATTTCCCTTACACTTCTTATGAGCATCAAGCCTATTGTACTTCTGTAACCATTGCAAGTTATGAATCAAAACTCTCTTGATGTTGCAGGATGGCGGTGTACTAACCAACAACCCCAGTGCCCTAGCCCTGCATGAGAGCAAGCTGCTATGGCCAGACACACCCATTCAGTGCTTAGTATCACTAGGGACTGGACGATATGACCCCATGGAGGAGGGATTGGAATCACCGGAGTACAGTAGTCTCAAGAAGAAGCTTTATCAGATCATGATCAGTGCTACAGATACTGAATGTGAGTAATGGAAATGCATCTTGATGACTGGAATAAAAAATTTCTGTGATTCTTTGATGAGCACCTGACAAATTTAATGATTAAATAATTAAATGATTTGGTTATTTGCTAATTATGTAATTGGTAAAATACCAATCAAAATATTTATGAATGAATTATACAACAGGAATTGTTGAGGCTATAACCAGGGTATTATTAATACATAAGGATTTTAAAAAATGTTGAAACTGCTGTTCATCAGAATTAAAATTATTTGTTCCGACTCCTGTTATTTATTACATTTGGATGCTAGCAAATTGTATTTGGAATTGTAGCTTGATTTTAATGACTTTCGGCTCTTTGTGTATTGATGAAATCCCATTCTGTTCATGAAAAAATAGATTTGTAATATATTTAGGCAAGTGAGTCATCAAGATTATCTATGATTAGTATAAAGCAAATTCATTTGACTTTTATTCTTCTCTGACAGCTGTCCACATGACCCTGCAAGATGTCATCCCAGCTGGATCTTATTTCCGTTTCAATCCTCTCATGACTGAAGACTTCCTCCTTGATGAGAATCGGCCTGAGAAGCTTGACCAACTACAGCAGGAGGCATTGGACTTTGTGTCTGTCAATGAGCTCAGGATCATGCAGGCGGCTGGAGTGCTGACCAGGGAGAAGTCCAGTTTACATAAAGCTATGGATTGGGCTAAACTTCAGAAAGACATGTACCGGTAGAAGAAAGTAATTGTGTATGGTTGCAGCTAGACATTGGTCATCAACAGGGAATGAATACTTTGTTTGAATATTGATCTGAGAGAATTCTGCTGTGCAGCCTGTGACACAATGAGCAGAATGAGGAAAGAAATTGGAGAAAGTAATCAACACCCATTCAAGCCCTCACATTAGCTTGAGATAACGATAGAACTTTCCTTTTATCCTTCAAAAATGTAGAACAGGTGTCACACCTGGTTAATGAATATGCTTGGAAGCAATGCTTTGTGTGTTCATCAAACTTTTGTGAGGGTTTGAATTAGAGTTGTGTTCTTTGTCCAATTTCTGCTCTGCTCATAGTATAGGTCTACCAGGCAGCTCCTTTGCAAAGATAATTGGTGTAGGCAGTGTGAGGTCACAATTTTTAGGGTTTATATTTGGCAATATTTTATTGTATTTTGAAAGCTTTTCATAGCTATGCATGACTCCACACACAAATGATGATCCTTTCTTGAATTCAATCACTGTGTTGCTGAAGGAGTACAAGAAAAAGGGTCTCCAGTCGTGCGCAATGTAATACAACTGTGTTACAAACAAGTCAAACTGTTGACAACTGAATTCAGGTTTTCTAAGATTAGATGGTGATTAAGATTGTCATTCTGTCTTCAATTCATGTACAATCTACCTCTGATGGTTTTGTCTGACAAGTAGATGGGACTATTTAAAAAAAAATTTACGTCAGAGATTTCTTGATATACACTGTACAGGTAATTGAAGGGTTAATGGATATCCTTCTAATCTACGGTAGTAGATTTCTGTAAATATGATAAATTGTGCCAACATGATGTATGGTTATATAATGTGTTATGGAGTATGGTACTAATGATATATTACATGGTGACATGCTGTCGTACCAATGTAGATAGCCAGATTGATACTCCGAATGATGCAGATGAATCAATAATTCTTGTGCCAATCATTACCAGATGTAAGATCAGTTTATTTATCACATGTTACTTGTCAAGCCCTTGAATTCTTACCAATAATCAATTTTCTTCTGTTAGGCAATTTGCTCATTTATGAAAGATTAGCCATTGATTTGCTCTCATGGAATCATTTCAAGAATAGATATGTATCATGTTTTAATTTACTATAAATCATTTAGTACTAGAAGAAATAATTCTTGTTGGGTTTTTTCATACATTGATTTTCTAGACTTGAGTAGAATGATTTCACGTCATTTCTTTATTAAAAATATCATGGTTAGTATTCTTTAGCATGGGAGGCCTGTATGCAAGGAGTCTGCCAAAAATCTAACGTTTTAAAAATGGGTAGTTATACATCATTCTATATTGACTAAATACAAGTTTGGAAAATTATTGTCTGTCATGATTGCCATATAATGGACTCTACAAGATGTGTAAAACATTACATGATTTGTACAATAGAAAGAGGTAAATTCAGTGTATATTCTATTTTGTGTTATGAATGCTGCATTGGCATACATGTGTACATTATCATTTATGGAAGTAATTTTAGGTCATCTCTAAATTATTTTGCCAAAGAAAAAAAAATTAGGGAAGTGAATTTTGCTTCGAATTTTGTCACAAGTACCACTTTTGTTGAATGACACTTTTTGGAAGCTGCAGTTATTGTGCTCTTGTATTACTTTAAATCTTTTAAATCTTGTCTTTCTAAAATTTTAGTTTCTGCATGCTCATTTGAACTTCTAAGTTTGGTATCAATTTAATTTTTTAAATGTGTGTGATGTATTTGATACACACTTCTGAGGTGTATATCACAGATGATTTCTGTGATGTGGAATCCATCAATTTTTTTATTATTGAAAAGAAATCATGTATGTAATTGATACTCAGTTTATATCATACAGAAACAATATTTTGGTTGACGAAGGTTAATTGAAATAAAATCCCACAATTTTTTACCTTTTATTTTACTGTGCAATCTACTTTATTTTAATTAATTTATACAGCATTAATATGAATACTGTAACACACATCAGGTTGGGTACTGATTGTTTTTCCCTTTCTATTAGGTACAATGTAGGTTGATTTTTTCCCCTTCTTGTTTTATCTGTACAAACAAAATATATAAAGTCCAGGATGTTTAGTTTGTTCCCTTGTTTGAACTATTGGGCAGTTTGAATTAAAGCATTAATCAATGCACTTGATTGATTGTCACATTGGTGCATTTATCGGGACTATTTTTTGTGAGTTAGGCTACATAGGTCATAAATAATAAGTGCACATGTGTAGGAAACAATATACTGTATATGTAATACACTTGTCGGAAGAAATAATTGAAAATGGAAAATCAAATCAAATGGAAAATATAATTTTATAATGACTTATATGTTCACTTCATCTTTAATACCACAAGCTATGCAGCATTTTTTTGGGAAAAAAAGAATAAAATTCAAGAAGTGGCATTTCCTGGGACAGATGAATGCCTCTGCCATCTCCCTTGCAGAGTGGGTATTTATGTGTAGGTGCTGTGCCAGCAGGTACAAAAGATTTGGACAAAGCTAACAACTTTAGAAGAGCTTCATGATCACAGAAAAATATCTTTCTGTCTATTCAATGAAGAGGTGTGATTCCCATTGTACCGGTATGTTTCTTAGCAGTTTAAGAGGGAAGGAAAATTCTTCTGTATGCCTCTAGTTCAACGCAAGTTGTTAACTCGAATTACTGTAAATCATTTTTTCCCTTTTGCTAACACTAAATTTGTGTCTAGAATAAGATAATTCAATCACTCAATATAGCTTGAAAGAAACCGGTCATGAAAGAGATTCTTGCCTTTAATTGATTGTGAAATAGCTAAAAGTCATGTTTATGTGAACTGTAATGGTCGCCAACATGCCACCACTTTCATCTTGAGTGACACCCCCTCCCCCTCCCCCCTGTCATTTTTTTTTTAAATCCCATCTGCTGGTTTAGGCAGTGCCCTCTCTTTCATGACTGGTCCCTTGCATACATTTTAAATATTCTATTTGTACTGGAAATACGAAAGATAACTAGGATAAGATTTGAAAATATTTATTTTATTGCTCTACATAATATATGTCAAACAAGGTTATGCATTATATGTACAGTAAATGAAATGTAAAAATGAATATACAAAATGTTGAATCAAACATAAAAAATAAATGATCATTGTAATTCACAGAATTTAATTATTTCTTTTCATTGTTTTTATTTTGCAAGATGTTATTTTCATATATCGTGTGTACAGCACATGTAGCACAAAGATTAAAAAAATGAAAATACAAAGCTGCCATGAACAGCATATAACAATGTTCTACTAATTATGAATTTTTATACTATGACTTGACAAAGTTACCATTTAATTGCAATGCAGTACTCTATTTCAATATCATTCCCACTCTGCCTAATACAGATCTATTGGGACAATATAAGCCAGTTTGATCTAAAAGAAAATAGACTTTGAAGAGGTACAGAACATATATTTTATATGATTTGAATGTGAATAATCACATTGACTTGGGGAATCATTGAACTCAGATAAGGTCAATTCATGCAGAGTTGACTCTATGCTATGTAACTATATAAGCAGTTTTCGAGTATGGATATTCTCACAAATAGGCAGATGGCACCACACACTGTCTAGTGAAATTCCCAGACATCTCTATTAATGATCATGGTGTTTGTAAAAAAAAGAAGGAAAAAAAAAGAAGCTCCTTAGCTTGTTCTAACTATAAACACAAGTCCTCTCACATACCCACTCTTGCAGCTATGTATCTTCTATTTTTTTTCACCTTGACTTGTAAAATGTGCTCCGTAACTTTGCATGTTTATGTGATGGTATTTTTGCACATTTTATTTAAATTAGCTGGTGAACCTTGATTCCCCTATTTCTTGAAAATAAGAGCTCATACAATATGTGACATACAGTGAACTTTACAAAAGTCAAACCCGCATGAGAGGGGCAATCACATTGAAAAGTAATATCACATTCTCTTGGTTTAATTCCTCATATGTCTATTTTTCTCTAGATAATAGCTATTTCTTCAGTTCCAAATGATACATCAGAAAAATTTGCTGTAATTACAATGCTATTTTTCTTTGCACTAAGGAGTTTGGGAGGATGAGTTAGTCCTCAGGATCATAATTATTTATCTTGAAACCTTGTTATCTTGGGGCTAAAATTCAATAGAATACGAAGAGTTAGTGCTCAAAAAGTATCTCCATGTTATAACAGCGCTCTTTGTAATGTGGTTGGATTGTACTACATTACATATAACTAATAACAATTCCAGGATTCACGTGCTTAGAGCTGTTGCCAGAAATGTATTGCGAATGACTTTCAAATTAACAGATATGATTTGTTCTTCAAACACTTTGAAAAGTGATTTTGATTGGTCAATGCCAAACAATTGTAATCTCCAGTTGATGGCCATTACTTTGCAAAACCTCTACATTTTTCACATATAAAGAGCAAAAGTGCCCAATTACACTGACCCCACAATCATGGCAAAGCAATTATTTAATAAATAAAGCCATTATTTGATAATTATCAAAATAAACTGTAATCACATGAATGTTAACACATGATTGCAATTTTTTTTAAACATGGGTTTTTGAGGTAAGGTCAATAATTCTCTTTTGGGTTGTTAATTATTGCATGAGAAGACTGATTTATTCAGACATTGAACATAACAAAAAGTACATTATTTGAATATAAAACAATTTTCTATTTATGCTCAAGAAATACCATGCTAATTCTGTCCAATTGCCTACATTAAAGACAAGTTGTTATTATGCATAATGAAGCTGCATATCTATCCACTAACTGCAAATACTGATGTTAATGTTAACACCCTGTATCATCTCTTCCAAAGTTACTGATATTTCTTGCTTATAAATTTTGTTACATGATATTCCTGAAACATGTTGGAAATAACTGAACAACAATACTGGGAATCCATTTTATATACACTGTTGGTTCCTATGTCGTGCAAACCTCAAGCAAGCTTCTGGTTCATCATGAGCATTATTTAGGTTGGAGTATGCATATGATTGCATCTGCTAAATAAACCAGCCAATTAAACAACCATTGATTGGTGCAATTGATACAACAAATGATGTACGTATTGAATTGAAAGATTATTAGTATGCCGACACCTACTCCCTCATATGACTCTAGTCCAGAGATGCCCACAATTCCGGAATATGCACGGTCATGGAAATTTGAATGTGAATCACACAATACTTGAAGCAAACATTTACTCATGACAGAAAAGGTAACAATACCCATATACTTCCTCTCTGAAAAAAATATTAGGTGATTCACATTTTAATTTCATAATCCATATTTTTGAACAGTTGGCATCTCTGCCGGTCATCATTGTTCATTTCAAGAAGAAACCAGAACAGGAAACTCGATGTGTTAGTACCACCAAGTTAGTACGCTTCCATTCCCCGGCAATCATGTGTTAGGATGTGGTCATGAAAAGTCATTAGTTTGTTGCACAAGTAACTTCATTGGTGAGATCGTTTAGATTCTAAGAAAGAAGAAGAAANCTAAGAAAGAAGAAGAAAGAGAAACACCATTTAAACATTCTTTGAAGTAAATATAAATCTTGACAACAATGATAAAACAGATTTTACCATTATCATCAAACTAAATAAATCTACAATACAAATGACCTAAATGTAAAAAGTTGTTCATGTCATGTATCAATCCATTTTTTTGCTGATTAAAGGAAGATGAGACACAGATGCCATTTACTCACAAAAAAAAAAATAACTACAACATTTGTTGAAACTAGATCATTTCTGCAATTATGTATTCATATAATCATAAATCTCTGCTTATCCCCTTCTTGATGAGCGATACTCACTACTTGCTCTCGTAATGACATTCATAGACATGGGTTCTCCTTGTCCCGCTTGACTAAAGGCTAACACTGTCACATGATAACCAGTCCCTGGTGTCAAACCTCCCAGTTTGAGACTCGTTGCTGATGGATCCTCAACTAATTCTTCAACAGCTGTTCCTCCAATAGTGGCTGGAATGTGAATATAAGGAAAAAAAAGGAGACGGACTTGTTATTGGTCTTCTGTTTGATCATCATTATCTTCTGAAATATCGTCACCATCACAATCATCATGTATCAGCCTTTTAGACATCTTAGTTTGTCTCCTTTGTTGGACCTCCTTGCAAGTAATTCCTCAAATACACCCTCTCTGGTGGAAAGCGCTTTTTAACATTCTCGTTCATTCCTTTGGAATACATTTCCATTTTATGTGGCAATTAAGAAATAATGCAGTTAGAAATATGTGTGTTAGTTGGAGAAAAGCTTTAATAAATATTTGGAAAATAGGCAGCACAACAAATTGCAACATTTTCGCATAGTTTACCCATTAAGGAAGCTCTCAAACATAGGTTTTTGAAATTTCCTAATAGCATTATGAAGAAAGGGACTCATTTTATGAAGATGAATACAAAAAATGCTCTTAGGAATCTGCATTCAATAATAATTAAAGTAAAGGCATCTAGAGATGAAGACAGTGATGCTTATAATTGTAAATTGGAAGCAGACCTATTTGTAAATGTACAAGTGCTAAAAGATCTTATTGGTATAAGAACAAAGTAGCACATGTGATGCATTATCTATGGAAGAAATTGTTGAGCTCATAATGTAATATGTACATCATAGTATGTCCAGTCGGAACTGTTTGGGTAGTTGCTTCTTCCTCTCCCTCCTAGCTCCATGCGGTCCTTTAGTCTAGGGAGCAATGAATGCTCTGTTTTCTTTTACCTTCGAACTAAGATATTACATTTAAGTATGATTTTGAAAATTATTATTTTGGAAAAAGTTATGCGCATTAATCTTGATTTATGTATATTACACTTATTTTGTCATATTGTATTGATTTGTATTTTGTTTGAAACAAAATAAATGAAATGAAATGAAAATATGACCTGGACTTCATTGATCAGTGGAGTCTGGGTTGTATGTGTTTGTCGCCCTCTGGGTCTGGAGGCTATGGGGGCTTGGCAAAGAGAAGGAAGAACGTTGCTCACAGGGTCCTCAACTGGATAACAGGGACACGTTAATGATCTTCCTTTCTATCTCTCAACCCCCCTCCATTCCTTTATTAATTTGTATGTTGTATGTTAGTTTTAATGTTTATCTTAAATGTGCCATTACTTTGTATCTATTTGTACATTGTTTCTCATATGGCGAATAAAGATACTTTATATTTATAGCTTGTCATCCCTTAGTGATGTCAAAACTGCTCTAAAAACTCATCTATCTCTGGATATTTCTGCATATTTGATTAATTATCGTGTGATATAAACATTTTTCAATTAATTCAAATGTGTTTTTGTAATGTATTCTTTTTGTTGAGTGTCATGAGCATCAGAGCCTGGCGTATACTGTTGATATATTATGCCCTGGTCACATAGGACCCCGATTCACCCCGATTCACCCCGGAGCAGCATTTGACTCAGCCTCCGGGGCCGATCGTGTAGCTTCCGGGGCCGATCGTGTTGCTCCGGGGCCAATCGGATTCCAACACGGATCTCCGGGGTGAATCGGGAGCCCAACATGNGCTTGCTCTCGTAATGACATTCATAGACATGGGTTCTCCTTGTCCCGCTTGACTGAAGGCTAATACTGTCACATGATAACCAGTCCCTGGTGTCAAACCTCCCAGTTTGAGACTCGTTGCTGATGGATCCTCAACTAATTCTTCAACAGCTGTTCCTCCAAAAGTGGCTGGAATGTGAATATTAAGAAAAAGAACGGAGATGAACTTGTAATTGGTCTTCTGTTTGATCACCTTCCAGACATCTTTGTTCATCTCCTTTGTTAGACCTCAAGAACACACTCTCTGGATTTTTTAACATTCTGGTTTATTCCTTTGGAATACATTTCCATTTTATGGAGCACCTCTGTGGCAATTAAGAAGTAATGCAGCTAAGAATATATGTGTTAGTTGGAGGAGAGCTTTAAGAATCATTTGGAAAATAAGCAGAACACGTTGTAACACTGTTGCTCTTCTTTCAGATAGTTTACCCCTTGAGGAAGCTTTCAAACATAGGTTTTAGAAATTTCATAATGAAGAAAGGGATTCATTTTATGAAGATGAATATAAAAAATGCTTTTGGGAATCTGCTTTCAATTCATTGTGATAATATAATTGAAGTAAATGCATATATACATAAAGAAAGTGATGCTTATAATGGCAACTGGGAAACAAACCTCTTTGTCAATTAAGTAAAAAAGATCTTATTGGTGTAAGAGATCAAAGTAGTACATGTGATGTATTATTTATGGAAGAAATTGTTGAGCTCATTAATGTAATATGTATGTCTAGTTGGGGACTGTTTGGTTAGCTGCTTCTTTCTCTACCTCCATGTGGTCCTTCAGTCAGGGGAACAATGGCTGTATGTGACGTGGACTTCACTGATCAGTGGAGTCTGGGTTGTATGCGTTTGTTGTCCTCTAGGTCTGGGGGCAATGGGGGCTTGAATGGGAGAGGGAAGAATGTTGCTCACAGGGTCCTCAACTGGATAACAGGAACACAATTAAATATCTTCCTTTCTATCTCTCAATCCCCCTCCATTCCTTTCTTAATTTGTATGTTGTATGTCAGTTTTAATGTTTATTTAAAATGTGCCATTACTTTGTGTATGTATGTGTACTTTGTTTCTCATATGGCGAATAAAGATACTGTATATTTATAGCTTGTCGTCCCTTAGTGATTTCAAAACTGCTCTAAAAGCTCATCCATCTCTGGATATTTTTTTTCAATTAATTCAAATGTGTTTTTGTAATGTATTATTTTTGTCAAGTGTCATGAGCATCAGAGCCTTGCGTTTACTGTTGCTATATTAGTATTCTTAACATTACAATTATTACCATCATCACTATCACTGATATCATCATTAGTGTAAGGTTGTTATTTGGACATTGTTTAGCTTTCTTGTTCGTCTGATTTTACCTTTAAGTTCATTGACTGTCTAGCTTCTAAATGATTTGCAGACATTATCTTATTTCATTTCAGTTGCCAAGCAGTCTGGCATTCTCCTATTCTCTTCTTCCTATTCAGATATCACTTTCATCACCTGTCTATTCCACGCCTTTCAATCTGCCATGCTTCTCCATTCCTTCTCTATTCAGGTGTGCTCACTCATTACATCACTCACCTGACTCTTTAGTTCAGCTCATTTAGCTCAGCTCATTCTTACATTCTTTCATGGTCATTCTCCTCATCCCTT
>BQKZ01005323.1:3906-24954 GCA_036244855.1 Temnopleurus reevesii | reverse complement strand
TTTGTGGTCACATAGAAAAATCAGCACTCGAGCTTGGGAAAGTGTATCCCGATTCACCCCGATTGAGCCAAAAAGAGCCCCGGATCTCCGGGGTGAATCGTGTTGCTTCCGGGGTCCTATGTGACCAGGGCATTAGTATTCTTAACATTATAATTATTACCATCATCACTATCACTGATATCATCATTAGTATTATAAATTTTAAGTAGATGAATATCTGAAGCTTCACAAAGGTGAACCCTGACGATTTGAAGAGTTATAGACCTGTTTTGAATCTTCAGTTCCTTGGAAAGGTGATTGAGAGAGTTGTTTTAAAGCAAATTCAAGATTACTTATGTGAACATGATTTATATTCTGAAATGCAATCAGGTTATCGACCTCATCATAGTTGCGAAACCGCCCTTCTGAAAGTTACAAATGACATCCTTCTTTCTCTTGACAAAGGCAACGAAGCAGTTCTCCTGCTATTAGATTTCTCTGCGGCGTTTGGCACTGTAAGTCACAAGGCCCTTCTGAAACACTTCTACAAAAGATTCAACATCAAAGACTCGGCATTGCAGTGGTTACAGACCTCTCTTGCCAACTGAACTCAGTCCGTTGTTTTACCAGAAGGTCAGCCATGCATCTCCTCCCCTATTTTTGAAGTTCCTCAAGGGTCTGTAATCGCGCCGCTAGCATTTACTCTTTTCTCATCTCCTCTTGAGGATGTCATTAAACATCATGGCATCAGGTGTATGACTTAAGCTGATGATACACAAATTTATCTCTTGTTAAATAAAGATGGCCAATTTCAAGCTCTACAAAAACTTAGTTTATGTTTTTCTGATATCAAGAGTTGGTCAATCAAGGATGGCCTCGAGTTAAATGAAAGCAAAACGGAATGTCTCCACTTTGTCAGCAGGTATAGGACAGGTAGTTTTGTTAGTAGTATTTCTCTTGATGACGGTCCTATAAAATGTGCTACTGTTGCTAGGAATCTTTGTGTGACTTTCGATAATGATCTGTGTCTTAGAACTCGCGTTAACAACGCCTGCAAATCTGCCTCATTTGCCTTGCATAAAATTGGCAGCATACGCCTATTCTTAACAAAAGCCAGAGCACACAGAATTTTTCAAGCACTGGTAATGTCTCGCCTAGACTTTTGCAATAATCTGTTGCTTGGTCTACCTGATGCACAAATTAATTAACTCCATTGTAATTGTAATATTAAGAAAGATATCAACACCTCTATATCTAATGCAAAAATGCGTAATGGGACTTTCTTTCAGATTTATGCAAAAATAATTATGGTTTTTCAAGAACTTCTTGATCAAAGGACATCAGCGTCGATCTGCCAGCTCGATGTTGAAGCTAAGTCTTAGTCACCTTCTGTACTCGAGCAACAAGAAGCGAACACACCAAAAGCCTGAATGGAAACATAAGGTGGACTCATCATACAGGAAAATGAAGGCCTCCTGGAGACTGTGGAAACAGAATTACATACCAAGCCATTTTTGATCCATAGCAAGATGTATAAGCTTCTCTTTCAAATGACTGAGACTGCATAACGGCAAGTCCTGGGAGCACTTAAACCAATGAAGACCAAAGAACTGAAATCAGTGACAATACGCTATACTGTACTTCTGGTTGATCAGAGAGCAACTATCGCAGCTTTGCAGTAGTCCTATTCACTCGATAACCTGAAAAGGCCCGATGTGGGGATTCAGTTATTCAGAGATTGGAGCAAAATGATGATCGAGCTGTATTTTAGTGACAAAAAAGTGATATAATCATAATACAGCTGCTAATTAGCTGATAGTTTTCGCTGAAGTAACCTTATCCCTTTTCATTGGTCAACTACTTCCCTCCATTCAAGGGGTTAACTTTAATCTTGTTTATTTGGTGAAATGTGAAATACCCGGCCTCTGTCTCGCACTCTCAAGCATGTTAACACGTATGTGCCCTGTACAATATCATACCTATTTATTGTTTATTGTTTACAAATTTCCCACACTTTATATCATTGTAATGTTGCAGCCTATCTCTATTCTCTCTTCTATTTCCTTCCTCCTTTTCCACCTATCCCTTTCTAACTTTTGTACATAATTGTTTAATGTATTCTTTTATGTATTTGTATTGTTTAATGTATTGGCGCTCCCAACACAGGCTTCGCCTTCTGGATCTGCGCCCTTTCCTTTAATTTGTATGTATTTTGTTTATGCTATTTCTGTATATTATTGACATTTGATTTTCTATTTTGAATATTGTATTGATGTATACAGAAATTTGTTTGTTGAAGGAAAAAATAAATGTTATTTTGAATTGAATTGAATTGAATTGAAAAATTTAGTTCAATGGTAATATCCCCAGTGGGGTTAAGGTAATCTTGACATTGTTTTGTTGTAATAAAATTCATTTTGTATAAGCTTGATCGTAATTGTTATGCTTGATACCACAGAAGCGAATTAGAATTGTGCAGGTATTTGACAATCATTGCTAATTGAGACAAATAGTAGGAGGGAAGCTTGTATATTTATGAGAGGATTCTTACGTAATATATTTTTTCTTACTCCAATCAAGATCAAAGCTGGTACAAAAGACTTCAAACTGCTAACACGGAGGTCATGACATTCGGATGTTGGATATTGATAGGGGCTGTGTTCTGGCATTGCCCAATAAAAAGAACTGCACATCAATATCTTGGTCTCCCCTGTCAAGCCGGCCGTTGGGCCCAAACCCTTTCATAGATATTACTAAAATCAAGATTAACAAAGCTCCTGGTGTAGACCAAGCATTTGCTTTTAAACAACATCCATAAGTCTCTGCATCATAAATTCTTATGTTAAACTAGGCTGCATTTTCCACAGTTCAGACAGAGGTATCTTGCGTATTTACAAAGACAAAGGGAAGGCACTTAAAGACCCTTCATGTTCCAGAGGGATTATCCTTATTTCCACCTTCTGTAAGCTGCTTGAACTCTCTGAAAACCAAACTTCAGGATATACTAGAGAGTAGAGGTATCCCTGATGAACTTCAAAGTGGTTTCAAGGAGGAACACTCATGCTCCTAGACAGCCAACTCTCTGAACCTCATCAAACAGTCCAATAGGAAGTATTAAAGGCAAACAACATACACTGCCTTCCTCTGACATGATGGCCAGGTGTACAAATTCTTACATGAACGGGTTAATCGCATTATGTGGAATAACTTGATTGATTTTTAATTGCATAAAAGATATCTTTCAAATGCAGAATGATTTTGTCATTCATTCGTTATAGTTCTCATAGATTATTTTTAGTATAATATGATATATCAAGAGAGAGAGAGAAATTTTGTTTTACGGCGTGTATCATTCAAATTTGAATATTTACGCCAGGAGAAGAAGAAAGAGAGAACGAGGCGACCGGCCGGGATCGAACCGCGACCAACACAGGTCATTTATGACTGTCCCAAACAGCTTAATTACAGGCGCACGCCACAACGCCTCAGTCAAGTGTCAAGCTACATATAAACAATATTTTGATATGGAAAAGTTTTGCCTTACTTGGTTGATAGTTGACAACGTATCCTTGGATGTCCCCAATCTCTGGTTTCTCCCATTTGATAAGCATAGTCCTGGCCCATGTTCTCACCTTCAGTTTACGCACAGCAGATGGTACTGAAAAATACAGTTAAAAACACCTTTCAATATGACTTGACAGGGAGAATGGCTTCTACCATAACCTAAATAAGTATATCCATTCAAGAAATATTTCTTGTCATCCTTTTGGAAAATGCCAAATGGAAATTGCCTCAAGAACCAAGTGCACGTTTACATTATTTGTACCTTAAAAACACTGAGGAAGAATCTGCTATGTTTGCATTAAAGTCCACATCCATCTACAAAATAAAATTCACTAATCTTCTCAAATTATACTTTTCAATTCCAACAAGCTAGTGCATTCAAATGAAATTCCTATAAATATTATATTCATAAATATAATTATGCAGACCCTGCTTAATTTTATATAAAAAGACATGTGATGAATTCTCCCAAAGAACTGCACGAAATTGTTACTGTGTATCCTTTATCAAAGTGATAAATTACTCTTACGATCTTCAGGTACTGTGATTGAGACAGGCATGGATCTGAATCCTTCTCCACCTTCTCCATTAGCGATGACTGTCACTCGGTACGTAGTGCCTCGTTGCAGACCAGCTATTTCACAGTTTGATGTCGTTGATAGGCAACTCTCAGGTCGAGCTCCAAACACGGCTTCGGTGGCCTGAACTACAACCTAGGATGTGTGATCAGTTGGATGGACAAGGATGGAAAGGAAGAGAGAGAGAGAAGGGAGGAAGATAGGGAGGGAAGGAAAGAAACATAAGATATATTGGATGGAAAACGAATGAGAGAAAAAGGTAGAGCAGCAGACATATTGATATGGAGATAGGTGCAATACAAAGGAATCAATTTCCTATAGACTGCTGGTTCCTGATATTACACATTGTGCTGCAGATGGTGAGAACATGTTCATCAGAATGTTGAAAGAATTTTGTTACTTTTCAAGACCACTCATATTCTAAAAATAGATAACACATTGTACCATGAATGATATATAAAAGACCTTGAGCTTTCCATCCTAGCAGAAATTTAATCATAATATTCAGATTAAGATAATCGATCACGATTAAGATTCTGCTAGGATCGATTGATTGATTTCACTCCACAGCTTTCTTTTATTGGATAATGATTTTCAGGAGATTGAACAGTTGAAAATTAGGTAAAATAGAGCAGATGCCTATAGAGCAGATAGTTTACTATGAGAAAAGTGACATTCAGAGATGCAAATGATTCAATTTTATGCATGAGTTCTAAATTAAAATGTGAATAACATGACAGCTGAACAAAAGTGAGAGAACCATGATGACAAAGACTATTCTCTTCTCAGTGAGGTAAGCCGTGAATTCATTTGAAAATACAATGCATGCGTACTCTGGAAAGGTTGGTATTTCTGGACATACTATAAATCACAGGATTTATTTTTAGACAGAAGTGAAGTGTTCTCATCCGTGATAATTACTTGTTTAGGAAATTAAAAATGAGCACAGCAAACAAACTTTTTATCTTACCCTGTAGCCATAGACATTTCCATAGGATGGTCTGTCAGGTACAGGAATCCAAGAAACATTGATAGATGTTGGCGTGATCATCTCCACCATTACTCTAGTAGGAGCATCAGGTACGGTTAAGCCTGTAGTCAAATAAAATTTCCAAGTATTGGGTCATGAGATCTACTTCACTAACAAATTTATTAATCTAAACTTATAATTTACACAATACCTCCTCACATATGACTTATATTGGTGGCACATTACACATACTCTCGTGATGGTGTCTCTATCATCATTGACCTATTGAATCCAAGAAATAATCTTTATGAACAGCTGAACAATTTCAAGCCTTGGCGAAAACAATATTTATAGGCTAATTTTTAGTATTTAAGAAATATGAGGTGATATTCAGTAATGATCATATCAGACCTCTTTATACTAAGTATACCCATAAAAATGAACACTGCTAACTTACCCATCTCTTCCACACCAGCAGTCACCACCTCCGGTATAGGACCCAGCCCAATGTTATTCCCTGATTGCATCATGATCTCATAGGGCATGAGAGAAGGATCAGCATCAAGAATGATGTTAGATTGATGATAGTCATCTATGGTCACCATTGATGCATAGCCCTGATTGGCACCACGCAGGTCGATGATGTAATAGAACCCTGGACCATTGAGTTCTGATTTATTGAGAGGCTGTGAAAAAAAGATTCAAGTATGGTTTAATTAGGTATGTTCATTATCATATCCACAATGATTGACACAACAGTAACAAAACCATCACCGCTTACACACCACCAGCATGATCAACACCACCCCCATCATCACTATCACAACCAACACCACTATGGGGGTGTTGTTGGAAAGTTGCAATTGATCACATGTTTGTTTCATGCATGTCTTGTCAAAAGAGCAAACAGTACGTGATGAAAATGTGCGTTTCAGTTTGAAACTTAATTACAGTTGATTTGTGATCAATTGCAACATTGTAGCAACACCCTCTAAGATCATCAAAACCACTATGAGAATCACCACTATCATCACCACCATCATCACTATCTTCACATCTACCTTTACCACTACCACCACCACCACAATCATCCCGTTGCCACTGCCATTATCACCACCTTTGGACTACAACAACACAGTGCAACAAAATCAAAGCATCTTACCTCCCACGTAACATTTATTTTCCTGCCGCCATCTAATATTTCGGTCGTGACCCCAGTTGGATTACGAGTCGGTGGAACCGCCATCATGTAGACAGGTTCTGATACTTCACTAGGTTCTGACGGTCCAAACTCATTCTCAGCCCTTGCTCTCAAATAGTAACCATAGTAAGGAGGTAAAGAGAGTATGGTCGTAATCTGGCTTGAATTGCCAGGAGCAATTGCTCTTTGACCAATTGTCCATGGGACTTCAGCTTCTGGACTGCTGTATTCAATGATGTATGACATGATGGGGGAGTTGCCATCAAATGGAGCATCAAAGAGAACTGTTACCATAGAATCATCATCAGAAGTAGTAATTCTTATATTAGATGGTGGTTCTGGTTTTGCTGTATATGAGAAATGCATTAAACAAGTGATTAATTCTCTGCAGAGTGAATACTTCAACTATATAACCCAATATTGATCTGGAAAATAACTTGTGTACATCCATCCCATATGTATGACCCTTCCCAAAATAATTTCTCATAATATGATCAAGAGAATGTTCATTTAAATATTGCCAACCATTTTCTTCAGGACAAAAATGTAGGCGGAAGGATGTACAAAGGAGTTGATTAGGCGATGAGCAAACTCTCTCACAAGAATAAGAGATAAATATTTGCAAGCAACCAGGTTTCACAACTTCTCATATGAAGTAATAACACTTTATTAATGTATCACTGCCATCAAATTCCACATGTCACAAACAAATAATTAGAAAGAGCGGTTATAAAGAACCAAATAAAACCAGAGAAGTAAATGAAATGGGTAGATTAAAAGAAGAAAATTAACGAAGATCAAACAAAAAAGAAGCTTACTTTGAATAACTAATTGTATTGAATCACTGCTTGACTCTAAGGCTGTTTCTGCAACACACTGCCATTCTCCTTGGTCACTCAATTTAACAGAGTCAAGAACCAATGAGTAATCCTGTTGAGTCTGATTGAAGGAGCTGATGTTGATGGTTTCACCATTCAGAGTCCAATGGACACCTGTCAATGGATCATCATGGATCACCTCACAGGGGATGGTGACTGAAGACTCAGGCACTGTCAAGATACCCACTGGTTCTATGCTAACATTAAGTGGTTCTGCAAATAAAAATGTAAGAAAGATTCTTACAAAACCACTTTAAGTTCACATCCACACTCTATAGTAATGGAGTAATGGTCATATTATCCTAAAGTTTGATGTACATTCCAGAATAGCAAATTTGCACAAGAAAGTTCAAGAAATAGCAATTGTGCAAGTTCACAATCTTAAAACTAAAGGTGAGCCAATGATTATACTCTATTCTATTTGAAACATTTTAAAGTTGACTGCAATTTGATCACAGCATGCGTGTATCACACTCTAAGGGAAAATAACAATAAAATGCTTAGTGCCCTCACACTACTTAAAATAGCTTGATTTACAAAGTGTCTTTGCCAAAAGATGAACAACATCACTCTGCTATTTTCTATTTCTTGGCTCATAATGTCAAAAGTTACGGATCCATGAAAATGAGTGATGGTAAACATGGTGTCAGGAGTGGGATCAATCATATCAGTGTACTGAGGAAGGCCGGATATAGGAACTTAAGCATGCTGTAAATACACATAGCTTGTTACTTATCAGACTGAGAAATACATCATCTGAAAAAAACCTAACAAGCTTTTTTCAATATCATAAAATGACCTTTTGTAGAACATTTCCTTTTTCTAATTGAATTTGATATGGATTTCCTAAACAAGATAGCACAGATGAAATATGCAGCATACTCTTGAAGCCCAATTATCCAAAGTTACAAAGTCACCTTTCAATTCTGAATCATGAGCTAGATATGTAAAACTCAAGTTCACGTATGTTTTAAAGTCTCAGAACCGGAAAAAATGTATCGGCCGACATCATGAAGATCGTGGACTTCCAATGATTTTTATTCCTTTGAAGAGAGTGAGATCCTCCAGCAGAGAGAATATTTTCATCTCCCATGTTCCACACCATTACAAAACAAATCTTTCAGCCAAACCAAGATCTGTGAGAGATAATTTATATCCCTGGTGATCACCCGCACTTTCTGCATTCACACGCAAATGTCAAACCTGCCAGTGGATTTTCCATTTCAAAGGAATAAAGATCATTGGAATGCCATGACTAGCAAGTCCATGGTAAGATCAATGTTGACACAACACAATTATAAGAGAAACCTCTTTGAGAATCCTTTACTGACCAGCGCAAGATTTCAATGAAATACAAGTACAGGTATATTATACCTCTGACATTAACTTGGCTGAATGCAGTTTTGACATTATGAAGTCCATTTGAGATGATACATTGATATAGACCAGAGTGAGATTTGGCAGCAGATGGGATGATGATTGAGTTGTTCTCTGCCATGTAGATATCAACTCCATAATTAATCTGGGAGTGGAATAACAAAATAGATTATTTATCCGTCATGCAAAATTTACAATCTGACTTATCCACACAGATTTCTTGTTAACAAGATACTAAACTTAGTTCTAATATAATCATAAATTCTACCAACATCTCTCTGGCATAAAATTTTGCATCATTGCCGACTTATATTATCAAAATACTTCACAATTCGTTTTAATAAACAAAATTAACATTCAGTGAATAAAAAAAACACATTCAAGGCGACCCCTAGCTTTTTTCCACAGGGGTGCATTTCAAAGATTTTCAGCCAAGCAAAGAAAAGAAAAGGGTTGTACATTACATTATACATCTCTCTGGCATAATCATGAACAAAATGAGGAGCAATTTTCTCTATTTATTTTTTCACCCAAAAGATATGTTCAGCTCATTCTAAAAAGGGTGCATCTTCCTCCACATCCTGCCTTTGATGGCCATGCACATCAATGGTTAATACACAATATTGACATTTATTTTGATCTATGTGAGAACTTACTGCATCATTCTCAAACTTCCACACCAGTGTTGCTTGAGGGAATCCACCTGCCTGACATGGCAGCTCAATGTTTCTTCCAATAAATACATTGACTTCATCTGGTGGCGACGATGTGAAGATTAACATGGGAGCTGAAATGACAAAAGTACCAAACACTTAAATTCAGTAGAAGTGTCATAGTATTGTGATTCTGACTTTAAATTGATATGAATTGCAGTGATCACCGGTACACCTTAGATTGTTTAAAACTAGTTTCAATAATGGTTACTTCTTGTCATGATTTAATGAGTTTGCTACTCTATTAATGTATTTTAATATGAAAATAAATGACGAGTTCCAAAATTTTCATAAGGACAAATATTAAAATGTGAATCACCAAACGGTTGAGGCAAATATTTTCTCAAAGAGAAATGGGGTTAATATTATCAAGCTTTCTGTCATAAGAAAACATGTGGTTGAACTGTTTGATGATTAACATTTTAATTTCCACGTTCCTTTATTTTCCCAAAGGTTGGGATCTCTCCATCAGATACTTCAATATTTCTGATAGATAATATAGAAGATAAATAATTCTTACAAACCTACAACAGTGACATCACTGATAGCCATTTCCACATCTCCTGTGACAGCGTTAGAGATGCGACACAGATAGGTACCGGTGTTAGACAGGTCTGCAGGATCTATTATCAGCTGATCATTCCTATCAATCGCTACCTGATTACTCTTCACAATCTACAATAAAAGCATTCAATCATTTGTTTACGAGATGTTCGACAGGAGCCAGTACATAGATTGATGATTCATAGACATAGACATGAAGTTGTAGATTTGGTCACATTGTTGAATTGGAAATGTAATTTCTATTATAAATAAAATGCCTCGTCTTGACTTAGTTAGAGTGCTTCTTTTAGGTGCAAAATAATTACATAAGTGTGCTAGTTGCAGCAGATTGACACAAGCCAATTGATGTCATTGTTCAAAGCACAGATCATACACACACAAATGTGTGTTTAAATTTGCAACCGAAATTGACCACAATATATCCCATTACTATAATCTGAATACTTCATGAAAAGCTTATTTGTTTAAAGTATAATACCTATTCAGCAAATAATCGAATAGAGTTCTTTACTCTTATAATTTTTATTCATCAATAATCAATGCCAATTAGTAAAGAATATTCTATCATGTGATTATACCTTTATTTGTACATGACTCCATTACATACCCTTCGATTATTGAAGAACCATTCTGTGCGAGGTTTAGGGGTACCTATTGCCTGACATGGTAACGTCAACCTACTCCCAACAAGAACCTGTACCTCTTCTGGTGGTCTCAATACAAACCCTAGGTTTGGTGATGATGTACTTCCCAAAGCTGTAGACAGGGGAGTGAGGAAGCAAATGAGATTTAATAAGCTTTTGCTTTGTACAGCAAAGTCATGTAACCAGCAGTAATAACCGACTGCTCAAGACATTATTTGGTTTTTCAGATACCATTAATTATTTCAAATGAAAACCTTAAAAGAGCTCAGTGAATCTACGTTCTGTAAAACCTGCGAACATGTCTAGTTTAACAGTAACATTGCAAGATCTATGGATTCTTTCAATCAATTAAGGTTCAATGGAGATGGGTATTGCAATGCAAAAATAAGTATATCGTTTCTTGTCAGTGAACACTACCTAACAATTATTATCAATGATATCCAGCATTGCAAATAAAATCATGTATCTAGTAAAACCATCTACAACAATCAATATTATCTAAATGTAAAGAAGGTCTTACTGAAAAAAGCTTACTTTGAGAAATCAATTCAACTGAATCACTGCTAGAATTAGAGGCTGTTTCTGCAACANGTGAAGGAAGCAAATGAGATGGAATAAGCTTTTGCTTTGTACAGCAAAGTCATGTAACCAGCAGTAATAACCGACTGCTCAAGACATTGGTTTTTCAGATACCATTAATTATTCGAAACGAAAACCTTAAAAGAGCTCTATGAATCTACGTTCTGTAAAACCTGCGAACTTGTCTATTTTACCAGAACAACATTCAAGGTCTATGGATTCTTTCAACCAATTAAGGTTCAATGGAGATGGGAATTCTATTTCATGTTAATTTTTTTTAGTATTGCAATGCAAAAATAAGTCGCTTCTTGTCAGTGAAATGAAAATTTACCAATAACATCAAGCATTGCAAATAAAATCATGTATCAAGTAAAACCATCTACAACAATCAATATTATCTAAATGTAAAGAAGGTCTTACTGAAAAAAGCTTACTTTGAGAAATCAATTCAACTGAATCACTGCTAGAATTAGAGGCTGTTTCTGCAACACACTCCCACTGCCCAAGATCACTGAACTCAACAATATCTAGAACCAAGGAGTAATCCTGTAGAGTTTGATTGAAGTAGTTCATGAAGACAATTTCACCATTGAGAGCCCAATGGATGCCTGTCAGAGGATGATCATGGATGACCTTACAGGGGAGGGTGACTGTTGAACCAATAGTAGTTATTATTTCCTCTGGTTCTATGTTCACTTGAACTGGTACTAAAAGAGATGTTAAATACATATTTATTATAGTAGAGTATCACATGAGAATTCAATGCAAAGGCTAGAGTGTCAGTTAAAGAAACACATAGAACTATTCAAGATGATAAGACATGGTGTCAGGAGTGGGATATAATATAATCCCTCTTAATGACAGCAAATAATGAAATCTGTAAAGTACCCCTCACAACACTAATTTAATTTTTCAGTATTTCATATAGTTTCAAAGGTTGTTTCAAAACCTAAATTAATCAATCTAGCTATACTGGCCTCTGTTCATGGTCCTTCCATGGTAAAACACCATTGGAGGATTGTGAAATAGTCTAAGAATTCACTCTCACTATATTTCTATTATGATAAGAATTCACCTATTTACAATAAATATCATCCACACAATATGAACTGACTTGTGAAATACTTTAACATTCAAATTGCTGAATATGGGGAAGATATGTTGAGTACATATAAATCACAGAAACATAGCAAGCACACAAATACGATTTCTTACTTTCTGGCTTCTTGGCAGTTCCAAAGGTGAAGACCTCTGGCTGAGGACCATCCCCTACAGCATTGGTAGCTTGTATAGCAACCTCATATTGCCCCTCCTCTTCGCTGCCTGGTATGATGAAGGAGTGCTCAGACATCTGTACAGTTGCTTCCTGCCAAGTCTCGTTACCCAGAGGGCGCCAGAGCACCTTGTAGGTGAATACTGGTGCTCCATGCTCTTCAAGACTCATAGTCTGGAATTATGAGAGGTAATAAAAAGAAATACACTCAGTAAAAATGTTATGCAGAATCAGGATCGGGACTAGAAAAGACTGGGATTATCGAACATGTCATTCAAGGATATAATATCAAATTCTTAATTCAATAGTCTTGCTGGCATTAAAAGAGTTCATGTAACAACAAAAAGAGAAAATAATCCAGATAAGTAGATTGGAATAGGAAATAGTCTAAAGACAAAGTTTATCAAATTATATCTCTCGATTCCAAATCATCTCAATTAAGACAGGGTGATACAAGCCAACCGTCTCGTAAACTCTAGGTGCAGACTTGTGAAAATGAATCTTTCATTAGCATTCTAAAAATTAAACAATTACCTTCCAGTGAATGACAGATTGTCCATTCTCGACTGCAAAGCTAACATTCTGAGGGTTGCTGATAGGACTCCCAGAAGGTGTGACGTAGTTGCCACTAAGCTCCCTTGTTTCAGACCGTCCCATATCATTCACTGAGGTAACCCTGAAACTATAGATGATGTACGGAGCAAGGTCAACCCTGACTTGTGTTTTGTTGGATGGGACACTGGCTAGGAGAGTCCATTCACCCTGGGAGTACTGAGTCTGAGCTTCTACGTCAAATCGTTTAATGTGATCACTACCCTCTACAATCCATGAAAGTTGAACATCAAGGGGTGAGGAGAGAGAGGTCATAAACACCTCTGAAGGTGCATTTGGCAATCGATTACCTATGTCAAAAGATTAAAAAGTACATTCACGTCAGAAAAATAAATTGAAAAACCAGCAAATCAATATGCAAAAATGAAAGACCTTACAGAAACTGAACACCTTTACATTTCGTGTGATATCTCTGATCTCTTTTCATTCAGGTACCGCATAACTTTTGTGACCAAATTTGTTGAGCCAGTATGTAAATACCTAGGTTTTTTAGGGTCAATGAATGACAAAAGCTTTGCACAGAAATCATATTGGAGATTCTGTACAATAACAATTCTTTATTCTCATGGCGCTCAAATGTAGAGCATTAGAGGACACGCCTGCGACACTTCTTCCGCTCACTCACCATATGTTGTTGAAGCTTGGGTTGTGGGTGTTGCTGTAGTTGTAGGTACTGTTGTTGTTTGTGTAGGTGTAGTTGTAAGTGCTGGTGTTGTCTCGGGAGTTGGCTTTGGTGTTGGATCCTGCCCAATGCATTCTCCCTTTAAGAAAGTGGGTATTAGTGAATAATTTGGGGAATTTATTCTACAGCATCACATTTGCTATAGAATAATTGAATTAGTTGTTGATGAAACACATTGTATTTTGCCTGAAATATGGGTGGCTTAACCATATCTAGTCTTTGGGTGCGGGTGGGGGGCTGATTTAGTCCAATAACAATATGATGCTGTCATGATGCAAAAAAAAAGGTTACGCGCGACTATTACTTTCCTTTCATCCCTTGCACAAATTTTTAAGCTATTTTGATATATCAGACCAGTGGTTCAAAATTAACATACCATTATGTAATACAGTGCAGACACAAAAAGCATAAATTTCCTAAAATAAAATCATCTTAAAAGCCATTATTTGTTTGATATTGATGTTATATGAGGAAATAATGAATTATAAGTATTCGCAGTGTAACACGTTTTATAATAGGGTAATTAGACAATTTCTACAATATTTTAAGGTGATAGACTGTTATCTAAAAGGTAAGTGTTTATTATTCTGGAAAACTTTATAATGCCACACTCTTCATCAGCATGGCTGAACGTCGGGAATCCTCTTGAACATTTGCCACGAGTAGGTTCCCTGAATACATGTATAGAACCACATCATCATGTCAAGATGAATAAACACACACATTTTTTTTTACCTGATCACACACTCCATTTCTTCCACAAAGCACCCCATCCTGGTCTGATCTTGGAACAGTGTTGTTGTTCTCTTGATAGATAAAGGGTGAACAGATGCCATCATCCACACAGCAATGTACACAGGTGTCATCATCTGTAACCAAGGTGTAGATATTGCAAAGAAATAATGTATTGTAGTTCATTCATTATGTTCACTTTAATAATGTCAATGAATATTGTCATACATCTCATTTATCTGAACGCATGTTAAAAAAGTAAGCAGAAAAGGAGGTTTCCTGAAATTTAACCTAAAGATGGAGATGCATGCAGACATCTGTCTTGGTATAGGATGCTTGGCAAAAAACTTGGTGACAAACTGATGTTGTAATATGCCAAATATTCAAAATGAGTATAAATAGATAATGATAAATCGTTTATTGAAGATAAGAATCATTGATACTGAATTAATTGTTTAATAAACATAATGCTCATTTATCAAAACTAGGATTAATGAGTTTATTTCCATTAAAGTTTTAGGATGACTATCTGTCACCAAGCAAGCAGTAAAATACACATAGATCATAATTTTACTTCAAATCCAAAGCATTAATGAGATTGTACCTGATGGGCAGTCACATGACTCTAATCCTTGTAATTCACAGAATGGTATACACAAGCCCTCAATACATCCGCCGCTAATAATTGAAAGACAGAAACAAAGACACAAGTCAGTTGACAAAATATGTGATTTAAAAGAGGAAACAAAAAAGCAATAACAAAACAAATTAAATTACAAAACCACTTTTAATAAAACAAGAGCAATTATTGTAATAAAGATTTTTTTACAACTAAATTTGGAAGATTATAGAAACGTCTATTTCAAAGTATTATAAGAATGCTGTTATATCCAATTTAACGTCATTATTCACAAGAACAAACTTGTTTCAACTTACTTGTCTCTGCATGGCGACCCATTGAGAACGTACTGAACATCACATTGAGATTCTAAACCATTACAGAAAGCAGGTAGATAGCATTCTGGGTATTCAAGATCAAGCCGGCATGGTACACCACTCTCTAGAAGCTGACAATCTTTACAGCAATGAGTGTCTCCTCTGTCAAAAAATAAAAAAGATTATGCATAAAGTCACTCCTTAATGCACATAGAAAATTGAAATTATTGTTCAAGATCTTTTGAATAATAAAAAAAAACCTCAGTATGTCTATTTATGTTGTTTGAATACTGTAATTCCTAAAACATTTAATGATATACTGTATGAGGAAATTTCTTAAACGAAGGATGTCAGTTCAAATTGATCATAGGGGCTTAAAAATCAAGTAGACAAACAATGAAACTATTGCCTTAAAATGATATACAAGGGACAAAGTCAGGTTTTTGCTTTTGCCTGAAGATTCAGAAGAATAAACCATAGCCTAAATATAATAAATGGAGAACTACAAACTGCAATAAGTGAATATCTGAAATATCATGACTAAAATTTATTCTGTTTATCTATTAATTCATTCATTTCTGATACTTATTCTGGGTGGCTCAATTCACAAATTAGGTGGTCTTCCAGGAAGTGACTAAAAGAACCTCTGGAATAACTTATTTTGGATTTTTACTTCAAAGATATTCTCACCTGCATGGGACATCATTTCTCCACTCACAGTACTTGCTGCAGCATGGATGGGGGTTAGATGCATTATAAAAACCACCATCACAATCCTCACCATCATCTAGAATGCCATTTCCACATAACGCTGGGATGGGTCTCTCTGAAGGAGGGATGAAAGAAATTGGGTACAATCTTTTAGTATATAATGAACAGTTCCTGCAAATTTGATGGGACTAGATAATAGAGTTCATTTTCAATTATTAAAGAGTAAAACATTCATCTCAAAGAAGGAGAAAGTCGGAAAGAGGTGGCAGAGGAGAAAAAAAAGAGGGTGAGAGAGAGAGATGGGAGGATGAGAGAAAAACTATAATTAGAAAGCTGATAAGAGAGGGAAGGCAAATGGATATAGTAAGGAAGGTAGACAAACAAAATATTGGAAGATTTATATGAAATGACTTGTTGCTGATTCTTTTATATCTAATATCAATACAACTATGATAATGACAATAATAATTTATAATAATAACAGTAATAGTAATATAGTAATATTAATAATAATAACAAGAGCAATAATAGTAATAATGCATAATATTCATTTGGTGCTTAATACTGATGTTTTTCAGCACGCACATGGAAAGATGGGTTAAAACAGAATTAGAATGAAAAGTAAGAACATGTAGACAACTTACCCCTTACTTCAACTGTAGCAGAAGCAGAATCGCTATCAATAGTTGACTTAGCTGTACAGGTATAGATTCCTTCATCTTCCTCTGTCACCTGGTCAACTCTCAACGATCCATCTCCTCCTGACCCTATCCTGACCTCTAACCCCCTAGGTGTCATCCATGTGAATGTTATGTCATGGGCAGGGTCAGAGGTCACACCACAATCTAAGATCAGTGGGTCACCAACTGTTACTGAGGTGCTTGTTGGAGGGTGGATGATGCGAGTTCTACCTGTCTCAAAAAGGTATTAATTAATTGTGACAGTCAGAGGATGAATTCAACAAAGGATTTAGATGCCAGTGACATCAACGAAGAACATGTTTAGGTCACTGCAAGCAGTACAAAATAGTATGTGAGTACAATTAATCCAATTGATTCATTCTTAATTAAGACTCCTGAACAATTGATACTTTGTAAGTGGAATATCCTATTCTTCATTCTATCTATCATCGAATAAGATGAGTCAAAACCAATTTAATGTAGATAAGATATTTGATTGAATTGCTAAAAAATAGAAAATACAAAACTCCATCTGGAACTTAAAAAAAAAAACCTGATTTAGTATTATTAAGCATTCAAGTAAATTGAGGAAGTATATAGGAACAGAACGGAACTGAAAATACATTTTTAACAGTGTAAGTAATTCATTCCAAGTTCAACGTGATTGAGAAAATATTAATGATTTCTAACTTTTTATAATTCTAATCTGGTATGTAAAATGTATGTACAATGATTCAAACTTACTTCTTATGAAAAGCTGTGTTTTGCTAGTCTGATATCCAAACTGGTTTTCTATCACACACTTGTATTCTGTTTCATGGTCCATAGTAATTCCACATAGCGATAAAGAACCATTTGCTAGGATCTGCACTCCTCTTTCACTTACAAACTAAATGTTACAAATATACAAATAATATTTAGATCATGTGAAATTAATGAATAACACATTGAAGCCAAGATATAATTGGACATTTATGCATTTCATATGTTTATAAGAAATCTCAAATGATAATGACTCTTTCCTCATCAAAATGTCGTCAAAATGGGTATGGATAGAGAGAGAAGTTCACCAAGAGGTTAAGAAGAATAGAATTACAAATTTTGCTATTTAAAAGACAAATCTAATCATTTACTTATTTTGCTAGTATCTTGAACTATGCTGCCATATTCTGTATTAGCCCAGGCAAATTTTTGTGCTCAGTCACCCCCAACGTGATCAGCGTCCTTATATGTGCATGCATGGTCACCATCTTTCCTCCTCTGAATGGACAGAGAGAGTGTCTGGGATATGTTGCAATGAGAGGGGCTGGAGGGAGGGATATATTAGTAAGCATATCGATTCAAAATGATTTTCTTGATTTACAGCAATAAATCAATGTATCTTTGTATTTGCTAGAATAGCATGGATCGTACCCAGGACTAGGGGGCTGGAAGGGAAGTTGATCAGATGGAGCTTTCAATGCAGAAGCAAAAATGCCTTCCTAAAGGGAATATACGTTGGAAGGATGTGAGGAAGTTAGCAGCTCACCAATGTGACGCCAAATAATATTGGCAAAAATAACCTCCAAGAGGACCCCGGAAATGATGTCTAAGTGGTAGCGATACCTGTCAGAGCACTCTCATGTGGGGGGGGGGGGGAATAGAAGATGCTGAATGGTCTCCACGGCCACTAGTAGATCTCTTGTGATGATGTGTAATATGGTTACAGAGAAATGAGGGAGAGCTGGCTGTGCTACTTCCAAAGACCTGTCAATCCTATCAAGATACAATCTGACGGCCTTGACTTGACACCGCAACTTGTCCTCTTTGACCTAGGGAAACTACTTCAGAGGACTCGCAAAGGCCTTGATAGTGCTTGAAGAATCTGTCCTATTCATTGCAACTAATATAGGACTAGGGACAAAATGATAAGCTCGCTAGTAATATATAGAGACCACTTGTAGTGGAAAAAGTATTGGTCATTATGCATTGCAATCAGGAGGTCCTGGCCCCTGACCAGACCCTCAAAGTCTTTGAAGGTCCTGAAGACGGCCGTTCCATATTGATGGAGGGGGAGCGTGCACAAGTGCCACCAGTTCCCCGACACCTCCTAGCCCTGGCAATGGCCGCCCAATACGATAGAGATGGTGATTATGGTTGTGGATGAGAGGGGCATACAGAGAAGCTTGCCCCTAGCATTCTGGGGTATAACAGGTGTTGGTCAACAGGTGGAAGAGGAATCAACACCTACAGAATTGACACTGGGCTTGCAAGACATCTTGCTTCTACAAGTGAATATGAAGGAGCCACATGTCAAGCTAGCAGTCCTGTCTGCCAGACTGGCTTGGTGACCATGCAGAGGAAGTCAATTGGCTAGTTGGGATACTTGTTCTGTGATTTTAACCTCTACACCCAAGTAAAAGGGCCTGCAGGAGAAGGTCATCTTTGATTTCTCCAGGTTGATGGCATAACCTACAGTCTGTTTGAGAATGATGGACCAAATCTGTGAGTGCCACCAGGATCTAGTCATCCACCAATGAACAAAGCCTAGAGGCATGCTTCCTGCACGGCAGCCAGAGCTGATACTACTCTAGTAAAAACCAACGAGGCCAGTTTTAAGCCAAAGGGCATGGCCCAGCATCTGAAGGTCTCTCCCTGAAAGGATAATCCCAGAAGGTCTTTTGAGGAGGGTAATTGGTAGTTGAAAGTTTCTATCTTTCAAGTCTTTCGAAACTGCCACCTTAAATGGACTCATCATTACAGTATGATTGAAAACATTTCCATTTGTAAATGAAAGTTTTAATGAGTTTTGTGGTGAAGATCATTCTCATTTTTTACGAACGATTAAGGATGAAGATGGGGGACAGATGCAGATGGGAGTGGACTGCAATTGATCTAAGCCAAGAGATGTTGGGTTAAGCAGTTGGCCCCACGCGGAAGGGACTCTAGAGGGTTTATGCAGAATCCATCTCATACAATGAATGGCATGAAATTGTTGTTTAAATTTCTTCCCAAGTGGTAAGAATGCACCGAAGATAGCAGCCAACCTTTACCAATGTTTCAAAGATGTCACATGCAGTGTGCCATGCCACAGCCATAACCCCAACCCCAGGGTTTGCTTTCTGTCTTAGGAGCCTTCCCCGACTTCTAGCCCTTGAATGTGAATTGTGTTTCACCCTGCATATGAGTTTGAAAATACTGGAGACTTGTATTTCCAACATGCTTGAACTCAATTAAATTGATATGGTTTATTAAACTTTGTCATTGTAGCTAAATGCTGAAAAACGTGAATTTGGAGAGTAAAAATTGACAAAGTTTTATACAGGTAAATTGTATGGGTCAGGTCTAAATATGTGGCTTGGATACTGAAGCCTTCAACCATTGACAAGCGCTGCTACCTGTTGCCAAAAATCTACTTCTAGATAGACAGCAGACAACAAAGCCTTTGGATTAGCATCTGAAATATTGAGGGATATCATGACAAATCTTCTCAGACTGTCGTCTTCCATTAAAAAAAAACAGCTGATCTAGCTGTGCAATACCTAGCTTGTGGATGTATCTTTACAAATTATGATTGTGGCGGCCGGCAATGCCTTCTCCCATCCCCGTTCAATCACGTCAAGAGAAATTTCTCCCAGATGGCACTGATCGGGCAACAGGACTTGCTACTCACAGACACCAATGAAGGTGGGGTGGGTAGGGCACTGGTGTGAGCCCTGGCGCTACTGCTAATCAATCTTCTTGGAGGCTTTGCTACGTTTCTTGGTGCAGCATTCCATAGGCCTCCGTGCATGATAGGGATAACATGAGTCTTTCCCCTTGGCCATCGCGCCTGATTTTGAGGGCATGTGGGGGGGGGGACAGGATTAAGGTCAACCCCATGGATGATACGTTAATGCTCAATACACCCGATGATCCCCCTTGGCAGGTCAAGTTTAGGGTCAGGGTAAATTCTAAGGCTGTCACTTTATGCAGGGAACTGGTTCTTCAGAGCTCAAACGCATGTGATGAATTGGGTTACAGGTTATTGGTTCTTCTGGATGCTTCCCCCTTCCGGGCTGGCCATTTTAGTTTTACAGCAATATGGGACTGTGGGAAGTACCAACTTCTTCTTCAGATTACATCTGCCTCCTTCAGGGTTGAAGATTCTTGCAGACGGAAATGATTTGGTGGTACATGTGTGGGTAGCTAGGTTCAGGTACTTTGTGCGAGTATATACAAGTGCAAGTAAAAAGTCGCGTCTGGCTTAGCTCTGGCCTTCCGCCAGTCTCAGGCGGAAGGCTTTTGAAGATGGAAGAAGGGAATATTAGACATAATGTGGGTTGAAAGGCAAACAATTACACAGGGCATTTTCGCATGGCAACATCAGATCTTGCATGTGTTTGATAAAGTACTT